>SJYC01099379.1:0-47045 GCA_006408675.1 Madoqua kirkii
TCTTCACTTTCTGCCATAAGGGTGGTGTCATCTGCGTATCTGAGATTATTGATATTTCTCCCAGCAATCTTGATTCCAGCTTGTGTTTCTTCCAGTCCAGCGTTTCTCATGATGTACTCTGCATATAAGTTAAATAAGCAGGGTGACAATATACAGCCTTGATGTACCCTTTTCTTATTTGGAACCAGTCTGTTGTTCCATGTCCAGTTCTAACTGTTGCTTCCTGACCTGCATACAGATTTCTTAAGAGCAAGTTAGGTGGTCTGGTATTCCCATCTCTTTCAGAATTTTCCACAGTTTATTGTGATCCACACAGTTAAAGGCTTGGGCATAGTCAGTAAAGCAGAAATAGATGTTTTTCTGGAACTCTCTTGCTTTTTCAGTGATCCAGCGGATGTTGGCAATTTGATCTCTGGTTCCTCTGCCTTTTCTAAAGCCAGCTTGAACATCGGGGAGTTCATGGTTCACGTATTGATGAAGCCTGGCTTAGAGAATTTTGAGCACTACTTTACTAGCATGTGAGATGAGTGCAATTGTGCAGTAGTTTGAGCATTCTTTGGCATTGCCTTTCTTTGGGATTGGAATGAAAACTGACCTTTTCCAGTCCTGTGGCCACTGCTGAGTTTTCCAAATTTGCTGGCATACTGACTGCAGCACTTTCACAGCATCATCTTTCAGGATTTGAAACAGCTCAACTGGAATTCCATCACCTCCACTAGCTTTGATCGTAGTGATGCTTTCTAAGGCCCACTTGACTTCACATCTCCCTACCAGCTGCAAATGGTGGAACCCCAGAAATGACTTAATCCTCTTGCGCTACTTTTTACCAAAATGCATAATAAATGAGAATAAACATTCATGTTATTAGTTTATACCAGGTTTACCTCTGTAAACTTCCCATCCAACTCCACATAAGGTGCCCTTCATCCATGAAATCCAGTTTCCTTAGTCGGCAGAACAAGGCATTTAAAAAGAATTTTACTGGGAAGTTCAAAAAGGGCAAGATGAGCTTCTGCAGGTTCATCAGGTTCAAATTACATGAAATAAGACTTTTTGTTTCAGTGAGTTCCAGATTAGCACATTCAGAGGCCTCTTCTGTTGTTAGGCATGGTACTTGTAGCTCTAATCTGCAAGAAAGATTAAATACATGCTCACCCAGAAGTTGAAATATTATAACTGTGATTTGGACAGTAACCAAATATGCACACCATTCTAAGAGCATAGGTTCTATGTACAGGATCACGCATAGAATGTTTAAAAGCAATGTAAGAGCTCTTTTGGCTGCATGTCTAGGGGAATTTGTTACAGATCTCACCTATAAATATTAGAATCCCATTATTTAAACAATAATAAAAGAAAACTATAAGCCATCGAGACCAGACTTGCTTGGGGTTATATTCTGTTATTATTAGTCATCCTCGTTGCTCTTTGGAACAGAGCCTGAAATTAAGACAGTGGTTTCAGGTTTAACCTTTAAAATTCCTAGAGGCTGAAGGGATTTAGCTGAAGGGATTTAGCAAAAGGACACTCAGCCCAGCTAGGATGGCCACTTCAAGTGTGTAACTTAGGCTGTGAAGAAGCTGGCTGCCCGGCCCCTGCATCACCCACCCTACATGCTTTGGCAGTTAGGATGAACGCTTTCTGAATTGTAAGGTTGCTTACCTTTGCTTTGGATGTGGATGTCACCACAGCCTCACTGGGATGGTGACCCCGTGCAGCAGCTTGATGACCATCTGTCTAAATTCCTATTTGCACACCAGTAATAGAGACACAGCACAGGACTATCTCTTTGCCCTCCTGTCTGTCTGTCCTTCTGATTAGGAATCCTTCCAGAGACTGTAGACAGCCTCTTAGAAGTGTTTTGTGGGGGAGAATTCCTGGAAAAAAAGAGAAGAGACTAGATAAAGGCCATTACACCTCTTTTATCCCTGAAGTTAGAGAACCTGGGGTACTGAAACTGTGGGGCCAGAAGGAACGTGGAATTCATATTATACATAGTAAAATGAGATCTGAATAGGTGAAGCGACACCAAAACAGATCCCACCGTGAGTGGCGGCAGGCCCGGGGCCAGGACGTGAGTTTTCACGCTCTGAGTCTAAACTTCTGTGCAGCAAGCAGCGTCCCAGCTATCATCCTGTGAGGAATAGCAACCGGGTGGTTCCGTTTTACTTCTGTTAATTCAGTGTCCACATTTCCTTTTGTGTTCCTGGAACTCTGTTGCAGGCTTACTCATGGTTGGTTCCAGAGCCTTTTGTTTGGTAGAAACCAAGCTCTCTTCTTAGCTTTCTTTCCTTTACTCTGTCTTAACCCCTGACTAGGGGCTTCCCTGGTGGCTCAGAGGTTAAAGCATCTCCCTCCAATGCGGGAGACCTGGATTCGATCCCTGGGTCGGGAAGATCCCCTGGAGAAGGAAATGGCAATGCACTCTAGTATTCTTGCCTGAAGAATCCCATGGACGGAGAAGCCTAGTAGGTTACAGTCCACGGGGTCGCAAAAAGTCGGGCAAGACGGAGCAACTTCACCTTCCTTCACCTTCAACCCCTGACTTACTTTGCTGGTCTTCCCTCCCCTTTTTGAGTCTCCCAGCCCCTGGTATTAGATCATCTAAAACTTTCTTTGTGTGGCATACATATGGTTGGCTTTGTTGTTTCTGATTTGTCCACTGGGTAAGTCACTGTTTCTAGGCCTCAGTTTCTAGTTGATTCCTAACAATTCCAATCACACATATAATTGGGTGTTTGTGTTGCTTCCTGGAACGCGGCCTTCCACACAGGCTATCCCCAACTGTTCCATGGTTTGAGAATTTGAGGTGAGATGCAGTTCATAGTCCATCCTGTAGTAAAAAGCAAGTGAAAACTTCACAACATAAAGAGGGGAAAAATATAGGAAAGGGAAAAATATAGGAAAGGGAAAGGGGAATAGATTGAAAAGAGGACAGATGAGATAAAAAGCATGCTTAATGAACGGATGGTGTCTTTAAGGGAAATTTGAAATAGGGTCATTTGTTCTCCCAAAGCAGTCTTTGCTTTGCTCCTTTATCTGTGTACCTGCCTACCTCCAGATCTACCACCCACCCATCCATCCTTCCACCTGTCCATGTCACATGTTGTCGTCTGCTTTCCTGGCCCACGTCAAGTGAATATTGGAGAAGAGCAAATGACTCAGAGCATCCCTAGCACAGCCAGGCTTCACTGTGTCCAGCTGCGTATCTACAAGGCTGAGATCCTTTCAGCCACATGTCCAGTGTGAGCCCCCGCCCGTGTTGTATCAGGAACTCCCTTTCCAGACGCCTGTGTCCTGGGTCAGCCAGAGGGACTGGTGGAGACATACTAGGCTCCACCCTACCCAGATGTGGTGTGTCCTTTTGATGAGGGGAAGTGATGCTTCTGGGGCTGGAGGTCACAGAGGGATGTGGAGCAGCCTCCTCCCCTCCTTTGAAGGAAGCTCTGGAAGCTGTAGACTTTGCAGGTGAAAAGGAAGCTGTTTGAGAGGCAGTCTGAGGCCCATGGAGGTCCCAGGGTGATGCTGGCTGCAGCTGTGCTGGGGGTGACTTCTGGTGCCGGAAGCAAAGGGATCCCATCCGGTGAACTGGGTGCGAGAGGAGTGCAAACGGGATGCTTATGAAACGAAAGCTGTTTCTCTCACTCGAGGCCCCACAGCTGCCTTCATCTTCCTCTAAGCCCCCTGTTCCCTAGCCTGCCCTTTGGGCTTAGAGAGACCCAGAAAAAAAAAATTGAGCTTGCGCCAAGAGAGAAAGTGCAGCTCCTCCAAAATGGAAAGCAGGGTCATCGTCCCAATGTTCTGAATGTGGACTGTTGCAGAGAGCAGGGAGACGTGTCAGGAATGAGAACGGTCTGAGACAGGGCCCCAGGATCACTGCCCAGCTCCACCAGGGAGATGAAAGAATTTTCTCCTTCCTTTGCCTTTTAAATGTAATTCTGTCTACCCTTCTCCCCCACACCCACCCAGCTCTCTTGCTGGGAGCAGTACAGACATTCAGCCATCCTGGGAAAAGGCAGGATCCTTTTCATTACTGTCAGCCTGATTGAAGTCCTCAGAGCTAGGGAGGATTGAATTTTCCTCCCTCTCTGCCTCCCCTGTCCTGAATCCCTCCCCACACAGCTAGGATGCTCCAAGAGGTGAACTGGTGTCCTGTGGGACGGGATCTGGTTGTGGGGGACAGTTTGGGTGGTCTATATCAGTGCTTTTGAGGTCACTCCTTATGGAAGGACATTCTCATCTCTTCTTGGACATGCCTCCGCCTCTCCTGAGTGCTGAGCCCATCTTCCCTACCTTCAGGATAGAGGCCAGCAGCCAGTCATGCCTGGCCGGACCAAGACAGTCACTCGTGGATGTTTCTGCAGAGGAACCAGGGGTCGTGGACCCACACAGGCTTGTTGTTAGCTTAGCAGTGGGACTTGAAGAAGCCACTTCTCAACTTTGTACAAAACAAGGACTTAGTCTGGAGGTTTCAAATTTGTTTTAGAGGCAGAATATTTGTTCTCAAATGAAACTATTTACATGAAAAAGAGAAAAGCTGAGCTGTGCTGGTTGAAAGGAGGGAGAAATGGACAGAGTGGGGATCTTCTGTCTGTTCCACCTCTGCTCCTCTAGTTGCCCAGCATAGGTGGCTCCTGAGCTCCCTGGAGACACAGTGATTTCCTCATCCATCAGGGACCTTTGGCTGTCTCTTTCAAGTCCTGACAAGACTGGAAGTCTTTTTAGGGGGTCCAGATCTAGGTGGTCTTCAATTATGAATTATGGGAGGACTTCCCGTTGCGTATTTCTAATCTGCACCTGAGCTCCACACTTCAGTGCCTGACGGCCAGTTCTTTCTCCTCTTCTGGGTGCAGAATGTGGAATCGCCTATGAAACAGTCAGCTCTAGAAAGGGGTGTGTTCAAGGATTGTGGTTTATGTTTGGCCCATACTGTTCTTTCTTCAATTTAACCTTGACTAGTGGAGAAAGCAATGGCACCCCACTCCAGTACTCTTGCCTGGAAAATTCCATGGCCAGAGAAGCCTGGTAGGCTGCAGTCCATGGGGTCGCTAAGAGTTGGACACGACTGAGCGACTTCATTTTCACTTTTCACTTTCATGCATTGGAGAAGGAAATGGCAACCCAATCCAGTATTCTTGCCTGGAGAATCCCAGGGATGGGGGAGTCTAGTGGGTTGCCGTCGATGGGGTCGCATAGAGTCGGACACAACTGAAGCGACTTAGCAGCAGCAGCAACAGCGCACTGAAGCGTAAGCTGATATTCTCTACTAAAATCTATTATGGACATAGAAGGACTTGTTCCCACGTTGGAGCTGATTAATTCATCCAGATATCTGAATGCTTACTTCATGCAGGAAGTACTCTAGGTGCTATGCATTCTAGGTGTCATTTCCTCTTGTCAGCTTGAAGGATGTCATAGGCTGTCTCTCACACATTTCAGCAATTTAGTCATTCTAGTCCTCACCTCTAGTTTGACAGTATTCCCCACTTTTAAGTTATTTGACCAACAGGCATTCAATGACTAATTATATGTCAAGACTTTTCTTGAGAAATGCAATAGTTGTGTAGGATATAAACCATTGTCTTGTTGTGCATGGACTTGTTTAGGCTAAAAAAGGAAATTTTAAATATCTATACACACACACACACACACACACACACACACACACAACAGCACAGGATAAAACTTCAAATAATTAAGAACTAAACTGTAGGAATTTCCTGGGAGTCCAGTGGTTAGAACTCTGTGCTTCCACCACAGAGGGCGCAGGTTTGATGCCTGGTCAAGGAACTAAGATTCTACATGCTGTATGGCACAGCCAAGAAAGAAAAAGAACTAAATTTCATGCATCTTTTGCTTTTCTAAGAGAAGGGAAAAGGATATAAGTTTTCCAGCGAGGATGGGATAGATCCTAACTTTGTTGAGCTCGGGACATAAGGAGTAATAACCCAATAATAATAACCTGTATGTCTATTTCCATTCGATCTGGATATGGTCATTACTCCATCCCAAGCCTCTGATTTGACAAAATAGTGCAAATGCTAAGATGCTCTGAACACCCCTGTGGTTTATTTTCTGTCGCAGCATCTCAGAGCTAGGAAGAACGAGATGCTTTGCTCTCACTTCTGTTGTCTTGTAAACCTCGTAAAAAGGCACTAGAAGAGTTCCTGCCATGCCTGTGTGACCTGAAAAAGGCTGTTTAACCTCCCAGAGTCTCAATTTTCCCATTCATAAAGTGGAGATACTTTCTATCTCATGAAGGAGTTTTGAAGATTAAAAAAAATTCTGTAAAGCAGCAGCCACGAGGCTGATTCCCCCCCTTCTTCCTTAAAGCACGCTGTGGCTGGCAGGGGATAATGCAGAGTGAGCTGCCTGCTGGGGTTGGTAAACCCCTTTGCCATGTCTTCTTCCCACTGCCCACCTAAAGGGGCTCCCTGCACTGCCGCCTTACCATTTTCAAGGCTCAGTTCAAGCTCTTATTTTAGTAACCCCACCCTGACATTTCTTGCTTTACATTGTTCACAGTTTGACACTAACACTCTACTCAAACTGACACATGCGTGCTTACCCTTGGACCAAATTGTATGTTCCTGCAGGCAGAGACGCCTTATAATTACATTCTGGCCCCAGTGTCTCGTGAGGTGCATTTGTGGCTTGTTGTTGGCTGTGTTTGCAGTCACAGGGGCTGAGCTGCCTCTCTCAGGATGGTGCCACCTTTCCAGGCAAATTCCGGGGTTGGTGGGTGCGCGGGGTCGGGGCGGGGTTGTGGGGGATGGTGCAGCGGGAAGCTACCTGCAGACCTGGGTGTGGGGAGAGAGGTACAGCTTTTGCGATCTCTACCTCCTTCCTACTGTATCCCAGAGTTTACACCACTTTGTGCATCATTTTAGGCAAAGTTATTGCTTAAAGAGCAATGAGCTCAGTTGAACTTTTCTGAGCTAAAGAGCCCAGTTGAGCTTTTCTAAGGCTGGAGGCACTGCAGCCCAGCATGACTTCCTCTCTTTCTTGAACCAAACAAAATATTGTTACAGCAAACATGAAATCTCTCTTATTTTTCACAAACGCTCTCCAGGCCTAACAGAGCTAGCAAACAGTCACACTCCTTGAATCAAAATAAGCATCTGGGTCTTTTCTCTTTATCCCGCTTTCCCAGCATTTTTGAGCAACAATTAAGAATGTGAGTATTTTATTAATTTATCGTAGGACTCCACTGAGTGTTTTCTGGATAGCATGCAAACATATCAAAACCGTACCTTTACCCTTTAATATGGATTGAACACAGAGATACAGAACATACATGGCCTGACTTATCCATCAACATTGTGCATGATAGACTCATAAACTCTGAATATTTCAAAAGTATATAAAATGAAAGGCAACATACAGTAAAGGGAAACTGAGTCATATGCAGCTGGGGAGAGGATAGGGTCATTTTCACTGGTCTGATGTTTAAAAAAGAGGAGGAAGAAGCAACAGCCCTCCCAGAGGAGATGGGCCTTTAACTGTCTCTTTTACTTGTGGTATCACAGAATAATTTGATAGTAGGAAGGAAGTCAGGGACTCTCTCCCTAAAGAAATATGTGGAGCACATGTGATTTGTACTCACATGTAATTTGGGTCTGTTAGAATCCATTCATAGTTCATGCTGCCTAACTTAAGACTGAAGGATTGGTCGCACCTAGAAAGAAGATAGGAGAAGGGAGCAGAGAGTCAGAAATAGAGTAGACACAAGGTAAAAAGGCCTTGCTTCCAGGCTGCTAGCCCAGAAGCACTGCATTTGCCTTTTGTGATTCTGCTACTTAGCCCTGGCTCTGGGCTCTCTTTCTGACCCATTGCTGATCAGTTGTCCTGGGGACGCTGTATGCAAACTGTTGAGAAGTATCACTAAGGAAGACTTCTTTGTTCTTTTCTAGCTCCTCACAGCCAGTGACCTTGCAGCCAGCGACCTCAAAGGATTTCAGCCACAAGTAAGTTCCACTGATCTT
The DNA here is from genome assembly GCA_006408675.1 of Madoqua kirkii. Taxonomy (NCBI): domain Eukaryota; kingdom Metazoa; phylum Chordata; class Mammalia; order Artiodactyla; family Bovidae; genus Madoqua; species Madoqua kirkii. Next base: position 7,986 of record SJYC01099379.1, read on the forward strand.
TTTATGAATTTTGGTTGTGAGGAAACAAAGTTGGCACCAGGGCACAAGCCCCCACCTTGGATTTCCGGCGTCTCTGACTCAGGGAACCAGCCTTGACAGCGACTGGTAACTTGTCATCTCCCACTGGCTCCTCTCAACTTATCACAAACAAAACCACCTTTTTCTACTTCCTTAATATTTTATAGTGTGACAAAGAGTAGACCAAGCTGCTTGGAAGATGTGGCGGTTGATGACTCAGCATAGGAAAGGGTTAAACCAAGAATGTAGAAGGTGGGATTTTCTCCTGCATTTCTCTTTGGTACAGGCTACTCCCATTTGTGGAATCTTTGTGAGCAAATAGCCACAGTCTGGGGGCCAGGTTAATCTCAGACTCTGCAGAGGCAGATGGTTGAGTTTTGCTGATCTTGGTTTGAAAATGGGCCATTATTATCTCTGGCCAGAATGATTTTTGGAGGTCACTATGAGCAAGCGACAAGAGGCACAGGCAAAGTCTCTCTTGGGACTTCCCTGGCAGCTTTGAAGGTGGAAATCACCTTGTCTGTCTTTGGAAGGAAGCTTACTGTCTCCACACAAATGTATAAACACACACACACACACACACACACACACACACACACACACACAAATGCATACCTGACACACATGGTCTTGTGTTCCGCATGGATCCCAGTGTAGATAGAATGTGTATGCAAAGATGGGTAAATCCAAGAGCAAGAAATGAGCTATCTCACCCCCCTGCCTCTGTTCCCCCTTGAGTGGGAAACTTCCTGTCACTCCCCAGCTCAGTGCTGCCCAATACCCCACCCGCCACACCTCTGCAGGGACTCCCAAAGGCAGAGCAGGGAATTGCTAATACAAGAATTCCATAAACTTGAGGATGGTTTCTTCTTTAAACATGTTCTATAGCCAAGAGCTCAGTGTACCCTTACTACACTTCCCCCATGTGGAGCGTGTCCTGTGGGTCCCCTTTTACTGCCGGAGGAAACAGGCCCCAAGACCTGGGGAGAAGAGGCCCCAGGCCACTGAGAGCACTGGAGACCAGATCAGAAGGAGAGTAAGAGGCTTCAAGGAGACAGTGAACAAAATCCAGGGCCCTGCTGGTGAGAGTCAAAGATAAACCCATGTACAGTTTGGGGTGTTTTGATCACAGCTTGTTAATCCTTCTGTCAGGACTCAGTGAGGTTTTAAAAATAGTCAGGAAGCCTTTGACAATATTGAAAAATGATAATTTATTCAAGTAGTTATTCACATAATGCACACAAGCTTTCAGGTGAGCTCAGAGAATGTAAAACAAAAATAAAAGAAAATTGATCCCTGTCCCACCCACCTCCACACCTACACTCACACACAGTGGCATCCCGGCCAAAGATTTATTTTTATCTGGAATTTATAAAAATAAGGGGGGTGGGTGGGAAGAAGCTTTGTACTGTGTTGTTTTGTGGCTTGAAATGGATGCATAGTGGAGACTGACTTCATGGAAGGTGTGTGTGTGTGGGTGTGTGTGTGTATGGGTGTATGTGTAGTTTTGGCATTATTTCTGAGTTGATCATATTCTCTCTCTGTTTGTTGAGCCCACAGTTCTAAAGATATTTGATTTAAAATGAACTATTGTTAATATATTGGGGGTCTGCCCATAACACTTGAGGCCATGATCCTTGAAAAGCAGCTCCCCTGCTCCCTGCCGATTACACTGCAGTGGTTGGTGCAGATGGCTCACTCCCTTGGTTCCATCTGACCTTTCCACATTATTCCATTTGTGTGTCATTCCCCCGCGGCTGGAATATAAATGTGTATTTTTCACTCCTCAGGATGCATGTTCCTGAGGCCAGGAGGCCCTGGGAATCTTGTGGCCAGAGTGTGGTGCCCAGATCAAAGTCAGTTCTTCAGTGCTGTTCCTAAATCAGAAAGGCCCGGATGTGTCTCCAATCCACACCACCCTCTTGGGTGCGTTTCCAGAGAGAAACAGAACATGCCCACGCGTCTGGAGCTGTGCACCAGTTCATTGCCTTCTGTTTATCGTTTTCCCTTCTCTCTGGGTTTCAGGTGAAACTGAGCCCCAGGCATCCTGATGTCCAGTCATTCGTGGGTGTGTTCCTTCCCAGGAACTGTCACTGACTTTCAGGAGGCAATTCACTGAGGACCCCTCCCTGGGCTCATTGTCAGTGGGCCTGTTGGCTTTCACGTGGTCCACATTCACCACTGGCATGGAACAGTTTTTGTCTCTTTTTTTCCTTCCTTGAAGCATTTCCTGCTGCAGCCTCTTAGGGGAAACAGTCATTGATTTTCTCCCTCATCCCTGCTGCCCCTCCGGTTTGAAGGTGTGGAGAGCAGTGAGTGCATGAGGCTGACCTCTCCTGTTTCCTGTCTCTCTCCTTTTCTGCATCCAGATGAAGAAGAGGAGGGTCAGGAAGTCCCTGTCAGCCTTTCTCCCTGTGATTATTGGTTTGTAAAGGCACCATGTTCATTCCTGGAAATAACGTTACTTTGAAGGTAGAGCCTGATGCTGAGATTTTCCAGCCTGTGCACTAGGGTTGAGAGTTCTTCCTGGGTCGATGAGCTTGGCTTCTGTGCTGGGTGAGCAGGAAGAACTGCCTCACCGGAGGTTACTCATCTCAGTAGGTTGCAAAAACACAGATGAAAGCCTCCTGAAATTCACACCTATGTCACCCAGACTCTTCTCTTAATATTTGGTCCCCTGCAAACACATCTTTCATTTTCCAACACCTTGTTCTTCCTGCCTTTGAAGGAATGAACATATTTGAGCCCCCTCTTCTTATCCTTGGATGACTAGAAATGAGGACCCTCATCTACCTTTCCCAGACCATCTCTCTCCAGTTTTGAAAGGATTAAAAGCAGCAGAAGCTTAGTAGAAGCCCCACAGTCATGTGACTTCTTCTTCATTTTTACTCTTTTTTCCCTCTGAGTTAAGAGCTATAAGTTGTCCACTGTAAAAATTTTGAAATATGTGAAGGTAGTAAAAAAAAGTACAGTCTTCTAGTTATAAAATAAATAAGTCCTGGGGATGTAATGTACTCCACGATGGCTATAGTTATATTTAAAAGTTATTAAAAAAGTGAGTCTTGAAAGCTCTCATCACAAGAAAAAATTTGTAATTCTATGTGGTGATGGATGCTAACTGTAAAAGTTAACTAAAAAGAAGAAATTTGGAAAATATTTAGAAAATTTTGAAAATCTCTTTCCACCCCAGAAATACTTATAATGACCTTTGGGGGGTATAGTCTTACCATAATTATTGTGCAAAAACGTACACATCTATGGGATTTTTTTAAAAAATTGACACTCATATTTTATATGCCTTTTTAACCTTCATTTTTGTTTGTTTGCATGCTTTTCATGTCACTGGAAAATCTTCTAGCGGCTAGCTATTTTTGTCTTCTTGCTAGTACCATCATTTATTCACCACGCCCCTCTTGCTAGACATTCCATTCCTTTTGCAGGCTGAGCTCTCCAGGAGCAATCCAAGGCAAATGCTAGATCCTCTGCTCTCATCTAGGATACAAATAGCAGCCGCAGCTTCTTTGCAGTTAGTTCTTTGTCTCTCCTACAGGCATCTGACGGTTGTTTAAATTTTGTAGTGAAGTGTCCGTGTATATGTCCATAGGCATTTAAGCACATGCTTACAAGGGCCTGGTGGGGGTGTTAGGAAGAAACAACCATAGCATGGGGCCCAAGCTCAGATGCAAGTGTCATCTGTCCATCTGCCGTGCTGGAAAGCAACCTTGAGAAGATCCATCCCCCCAAAAGAGAGCACCCACTAAAGGACTTGGTTCTCACCTGCTTCATCAACGCCCCACTGTCTCAGAGGAGAGAGGAGGCTTCTTATAAGAAAAATTGGATTTTACTTCAAGTATGCCTCAATGACAGGATTTGGGGAGGCAAGTGTAATAGCTGTTATATAAGGGTAGCTATTTTAAAGAAATTTCTAAAATGGCCATTGCTGTTATGGCCAAGGGGACATTTGCAGTGAAAGGTAAGAAGAGTTACTCTGAATACATGGAAAACATTTTTCAGTTCAGAGAAAACAGGACTTTCAGTTACTGAGCTGCCATTTCATTCAAAGGTGCCCACGGAGATCTTTATGCAGAGCTACGTGCTGCACAGACTCTTCCCCAGAATTTGGCAGTTCTGGAATATTCTACCACTATTAGCTTTGTGAAGTTGCCTAATGGCTTTAATCCTCGTTTTCCTTATCGAGCAAAAAAGCTGTGCTGCTTATCCCACAGACTGTTGTGTGGATCAAATGAGACAATATTGTGAAAATAACCTAGCAATGTGGCTGCCACATACAGCAAATTCAACTTTTCCTTTCGTTACAGAAGTGTGTGCTTAGTCGCTCAGTTGTGTCCAACTCTTTTCAACCACATGAACTATAGCCCACCAGTTTCCTCTGTCTGTGGGGATTCTCCAGGCAAGAATACTGGAATGGGTTGCCATGCCCTCCCCCAGGCAGAGAAGTTTCAGTTCAGTTCAGTCTCTCAGTCATGTCTGACTCTTTGCAACCCTGTGGACTGCAGCATGCCAGGCTTCCCTGTCCATCACCAACTCCTGGAGCCTACTCAAATTCATGTCTATCACGTCGGTGAGGCCATCCAAACATCTCATCCTCTGTCGTCCCCTTCTCCTTAGGTTAAATTATTTAAGAATTCAGAGGAAGGAGAACTTGTATCTATATGAGCAAGCAAAAAAGTCTTCGGGGTACATGGGCCAAGATAGGTGAGAAGGAAGTGAGGCAGTGAGCTTACTCCAGGGCAGGGGAAGCCTGGATGAAGACCAAACCAAGAGTGGAGATTCCTGGGTGTGTTCTGGAGACAGAGTGCTTTAACTGCTCTGGTTTAGACAGAATATGGTGAGGATATAGCTGCAAATTAGGTTGGGACCAAATTGCCCAAGGTCTCCAAAGTCCAGAAAAATAGGCACACTAGTTCAATAATCCTCTATTTATTATCTAATATTTACTATCTGTTATTCAACTTTAATAATATGTTATTACAAAAGCCTTGATTTGGAGCATGGGCTGATTTCTGTGGTGTAAACATCCCCCCAGTGAACAATTTTAAGCTGCCAATGGTTTAATAACCTGTTTGCAAAGTCTTTGACAGTCAGTTTTCCCGAGTTGATGTGATCAGTTCCCCACACACCCTGGGCCAGCTTCTGTAATCATTACCATTTGCCAGTCTTATTTCAGCTATACTTCCAGATACATATGTATTTTTAATTTTAAATCTGGGGAAAGTATTTTTTAAAAATCCCAGTCACCAGGTTATTTTACTCATAAATAATTCAGTAAGCTTTTCTAACAAATAAGGCCTTTAAAATATATTATCATAATGCCATTATGTTATTGGTTTATTTTATCATTACCTATAAAATATTATTTATAATATAATATAAAAGTATTATGTTATTGTTACCTATAAAAGTAACAATAATTCCATAGTATTTTCTAATCCCAGTTCATGTTCAGATTTCTCTGATTATCTTAACATGGATTTTACAGTTGATTTGTTTGAATCAAAATCCAGATTTTAGATTTGACATCTGATTTGTTTGAATCAGAATCCACATTTTATATTTTGACATCTGTCTGATGACAGAGAAACCACTGGAGGCTTGAGTATGGGGAAGAACCACAACTGTGATGCAAGAAGGTTGTACCATAGTTAGTAGATGTAATGAAATGAAGAGGGGATTGAGCCAGTAATAAGCCTGGGCTGTTGGTCCATATGAGATGTAGTAGAGAATGAAGCTGGGCTGGGGTCAGTGGAACATGTTCCTGAGGGAAGAAATGCCAGATAAAGTATAGGGGTAGAATCAATGGACCTGGTAGCTACTTGGCTGACTGGACAAATAAGGGGACTGTAAACCCAAAGGAGGTACAGGTTAAGAGGTTACAGTGTTCATTCCTGGATTAAGTGTGATCATCCCCCAGTGTTCAAAGGAGGACTTTGTCATCCCTAAACAAACCCTTACTCCATTTTCCTCAGGCCCCGCAATCAGTTCTACTTATAGACAGCAGGAAACATAACCATCTGCAAAATATCTTGGGCTCCGTGAGTCCTAACCCAGAATTTTTCAATGCAAAACATTTTGTAAGGAGAAGCTAGTTTTTAGGAAGGTGTGACCGTGGAGTTTCTGAACAGAAAGAAATTCGAGCTGTGTACATGTCCCACCAGAAAAGGCGTGGTGATACAGAGAAGGGGCCATGGCAGTGACCTGTGACTCAGTGATGGTCTGTGTTTTTGATTATTTCAAGTGGCTGCTCCTGCAGTGAAAAGCAGCAGAGCAGGTTAGAGCGTCAGAGGCTTCTTGATGGCTCCTTTCTTTTGAATGTGAAATCCCTGAGTTCCCAGGTTGCTTGTTCTTCAAGGGTGCATAGTGTCCTTCAAAACAGAATCACCATTGTCAGACTCTGCTCCCATGGACACTGGCTGCCTACAGGCTGAGAGTCAACAGTCGTAAAGATGGAAAAGGAAGCTCGGGATTTTCCAGAGTACCCAGCCACTGTTGGACTCAGCAGGAGCTGGTGTTGCTACATGTCCACATGGCCTTTGGCTAGTGTACATATGCCAGAGACTTACTAAAAGTGAACTGTATGCCAGAAAGTGTTCTTTGAACTTTACATTTATTCATCAGTTAATCCTTACAAACCTTTGTGAAGTCAGTAATAATATTATTTTCATTTCAAAGGAAATCGCGGAATTGCTAAGGTCACAAAGCCCATAAGTGGCAGAATTAGGATTTGAACCCAGGTGGTCCCACACCGACACCTGTATTCTTCATCTCTTATGCTAAACCTTGAGTTAGAGCGTATCACCATTGTTAAGATAATTCAAACCCAAACTGATCACTGATAAAATCAGGACAGGCAGCCACAGCTTCACTTTTGTATACCATATTGAATTCTTTTTATCTCAGCCTATTCAAGGAAAAATAATTCATCTATCTCAGAGTAAGACGGGGAATTTTTGTGGAGCATTTTGAATCCTTTCGTCTTGGCAAAGCGTTTCTGCTGTCCTCATCCCTTCCCTTCCCCCGTTCCTAGATGGAAAGTTATGGCAGTTGTTGTCCCTTCTTCAGAGGAAACTGCAGTGAGGCAGAGGGAGGCAGTGGAGTGTCCCACCTAAGACCCAGAGCAGTGAGGAAAAGCGTCGGCTTGTTTTGAATACACCACATCGCATCTACTTTGCCATTTTGGGAAGAACCAACCTGAAGCAAAACAGAGTATAAGGAAGTCCTTCTACCAGTGCTTATATACTCCTCCTTCCGTTTCAGAATTGAAAAGTCAAGACAGAACACCTAGAGCAGTGGTTCCCAACTTTGACCATAGATGGGATTATTGAGGGAGCTTATAGAAACTACCAAAGCCCAGGTCCAGCCCCATTGAGTTAATCTGGGTGTAATCCGGGGGGAGTCCAGAAGCACCAAATCTTTCCAGAAGCTCCTCAGAATCTAAATCAGCCTCCTCATTTTCTAGATAAAGACTGAATCTGGGAGGAACTCTTAAAGAGGAGAGAAAGTGAAGGGCCCCATATTCAGATGGCTTCTTCCTTGTGTTAGGAATGTGTAATGTGCCTCACTTGCCCCTGGTGTCTAAGCCCACAAAGCCTGTTATCAGATGGCTTACACTTCCACTTTCACTGAAGAGGAAACTGGGGTCCAGGCAGAGAATATATGACAGGTATTCTCAAAAGGCTACCCCTGTGCCTACCACCGGCTATTCAGGTGATAAAATACACTTGACAGGCCAGTACCAGTCTGCAGTCCATGCCCTGAATCATACTGAATCAAAGAGCAAAGATTCATGGCAAAAGGCAGAGGGCAAACTTGAAGAAAGGCCTTGAGAAAAAGATATGAGCTTACTTACAGAGATAAAATTGCCAGCATCCGTTGGATCATCGAAAAAGCAAGAGAGTTCCGGAGAAACATCTACTTCTGTTTATTTATTGACAATGCCAAAACCTTTGACTGTGTGGATCACAATAAACTGTGGAAAATTCTGAAAGAGATGGGAATACCAGACCACCTGACCTGCGTCCTGAGAAATCTGTATGCAGGTCAAGAAGCAATAGTAAGAACTGGACGTGGAACAACAGACTGGTTCCAAATCGAGAAAGGAGTACATCAAGGCTGTATATTGTCACCCTACTTATTTAACTTACATGCATAGTACATCATAAGAAATGCTGGGCTGGATGAAGCACACACTGGAATCAAGATTGCCAGGAGAAATATCAGTAACCTCAGCCCTTATGACAGTAAGCAAAGAACTAAAGAGCCTCTTGATGAAAGTGAAAGAGGAGAATGAAAAAGGTGGCTTAAAACTCAACATTCAGAAAACTAAGACCATGGCATCCAGTCCCATTACTTCATGGGAAAAGATGGGAAAGCAGTGGAAACAGTGACAGACTTTATTTTTTTAGGTTCCAAAATCACTGCAAATGGTGACTGCAGCCATGAAATTAAAAAATGCTTGCTCCTTGTAGGAAAAGCAATGACCAACCTAGACAGCTTAATAAAAAGCATAGACATTACTTTGCCAAGAAATGTGCATTTAGTCAAAGCTATGGTTTTTCCAGTAGTCACATATGGATGTGAGAGTTGGACTAGAAAGAAAGCTGAGCACTGAAGAATTAATGGTTTTGAACTGTGATGTTGGAGAAGACACTTGAGAGTCCCCTGGACAGTAAGGAGATCCAACCAGTCCATCCTAAAGGAAATCAGTCCTGAATATTCATTGGAAGGACTGATGCTGAAACTCCAATACTTTGGCCACCTGATGTGAAGAACTGACTCATTTGAAAAGACCCTGATATTGGGAAAGATTGAAGGTAAGTGAGAAGGAGACAACAGAAGATGTGATGGTTGGATGTCATCACCGACACCATGGACATGAGTTTGAGTAAGCCCCGGGAGTTGGTGATGGACAGGGAAGCCTGGTGTGCTGCAGTCCGTGGGGTCGCAAAGAGTTGGACACGACTGAGTGGCTAAACTGACCTGGTAGGCTCATGGTGACTGTATTTGTATTATGAATAATGTTCTCCCTCCAAAACATGGCTCGACATGTACAGGTGTTTTTTCTGGCTACTTGTTGGATACCTACATAGAACATGAATCTTTTCCCACAGTTCCTAAGGCAATCCACTTTGTTTTCTTACCTTATACCAGTATTGTCGCATCTGTGAAGGTAGTAGGGCATTTTAAACAAAAACATTTGTTTACCTGCATACACACACTTTGTACTAAAACTCAAACTGACATTATTATTTTCTTACATGACATCAACAACTTCGTACAGGTATATCTTTTTTACACTGCCTGCCTGGATAGTGTTTATAGTAGGTTAAAAAAAAAAAAAGACAATATTGGTATATAGTCCTGAAGAAAGAAGTCCTCCAGGTGTTTCCAGAGTGTCTGGCATTTCAGAGGGAATATTCTGGTCTTAATAAATACTAAATATCTTTAGAGTTTGTAATATTTTATTTCTCCCAAGATATTTTGAACACCTGAAGGTCAAGTGCAGGTGAGTCCAGCTTAAAACAGGCCTAATATGTAGAAGTTCACACTTGGGAAATTGCTAGTTGACAGGTGGTTGTTGGGAGGAGAGGGCCTTCCTCATATGCAGAATTTTTTTTTCTACATTTGTCAAAGGAGTCAATGTAAGTTATCCCCACAAAATATTAAAATATGGTTTAGCCTTAAAATCTAATTTTTATCAAATTTTTAGCCTCAAAATCTGATTTTGATCAAAAAGTCAAATTTTCAGAATAGAAGTATAAAACAAATGAAGCCAATCAGTGATGATTAACTTTGAATATCATTCTCTTTTCTTTCAACAATAATTTTCCTCTGAAAGAAAAACAAAAACAAACCAAAATGCTTAGCAGCAAGGATGTAGAGCTAGATGATTTCTATGATCCCTTGAGACTCAGAACATTTAATTACACTGGCTTCTTCCGCTGACTTCATGTTTCTAGTTTTCTATTTTTGTTTTCCTCTTCAATTCTTTTGGTAAAGTGGCTTCAGTTTGAGCTTAAAAATCATCCTGTAATTCTGATCATTTGAGGTATGAGGTCATTAATTGTTTGATCTATCTCAAATATCTGTGTTTATTAGTGGCTTGAGTTACAGATTTCTCTGTCTAAATTTTAATGTGATGTGTAACTTTGTTCTATACATTTTTAGGGCTAGGAATGACTCATGGAGAAAATGTACATTCAAAGACCACCTTTAGGACTTGAAAGATGTTTTCTTCAAAATCTGTTTAGCAGGATAGTTCTAAACCCGAGGCAGAAGACCCACCTCTCAGATAAGCAAACTCATTTAAGTTCTTTCCAGTCCCCTACTGTTTGGCTCACATTTCAACCCTCTTGTCCTTCTACCTATCAATTCAACCTCTTTCTGACCGTCTTGTACCAGACAAAAGCAGTCAGTTGAGAGGAATCAGGACACCCCCATAGGAGAGAGCCCTCTCATAGTGGAACAGCTTGCAGACTCAAGAGGCATCTTCCGGCCACCTGTCTCCTTGCGTTTCGAGGCTGCATCAAGTCTGCAGACAGCCACCGCTTTCTGCTATGTCCCTGATAATGACTGCGCCCTCCCTCTTCTTCAGGTCTGCAAATGATCTTCCTTTTACATCACCCACTTTCCTAAAAGTGTGTTTATCAGAGCTTCTAGAGGACCCAAGTTGCCAACAGGTTGTCCAAAGGGATTGATTCTGTCCAATGATTCACGGGACAGAAAAACTTTTAAGTGATGTTGTTGTAGTCTTTATTAGTATAAATAGTAAAACTGATGCATATTTAGAAATATGGCATGAATCTCTCACCCTTCCGTTTCTAGTAACTAGCAGGGAGAATATTTTCCATTACTTTATGATTTAGTAGTTAAACTCGCAGATCTACCCTGTATTAGCTGTATGGCCCCTGTTTTTATGTGGCGCAGATTGTGTTTTAATAAAAGGAGGATACCTGTTCTGGGGATTTTGAGGAGGATTGAATAGATAGGGCAAAAACCAGTGGTATCAGCACTCCACTCAGCACACACACCATGTGTGCTGTTGTTTTAGTATTCTTATAAGTTACATGTTGAAATTGAACCTGGACCACTGAAACTGACTTTAGAGCACAGATTACAGCCTCCCAAGACAATATTACTAGAATTTGGGAGTGTTGTTCAGTTGCTAAGTTGAGTCCGACTCTTTGCAACCCCATGAACTGCAGCACCCCAGTGCTTCACTATCTCCCTGAGTTTGCTCACACTCATGGCCATTGAGTCACTGATGCCATCCAACCATCTCATCTGTTGTCACCCCCTTCTCCTCTTGCCCTCAATGTTTCCTAGTGTCAGGGTCTTTTCCAGTGGTTTGGCTCTTTGTATCAGGTGGCTGAAGTATTGCGGCTTCAGCTTTAGCACCAGTCTTTCCAATGAATATTCAGAGTTGATTTCCTTCAGGGTAGACTGGTTGGATCTCCTTGCTGTCCAAGGGACTCTCAAGAGTTTTCTCCAGCACCACAGTTCTTTGGGATTACCAAAGAAGAAAACAACCTAAAAAACAAACAAAAAATCTAGATCTTGCCTGATATTTTTGCTAGTTTATGACACTTGCCAATCAAAGTGAGCAGTGGCAGACAGCCTTGCCCTGTGAGAATGACCCTACAAGAGAAAGGAGGACAGGATGGAAGGGATAGATAAAAGATAGACAGGAACTGTTTGGCAGGGACATGGGAATACCCAGAAAGAAATGTGTTCATTGCTTGCTTCCTTCTATTATACCTATGGCACTTTCCCATGGAGGAAGACTATCAAGAAAGTGCTCAAAATGATTTTAAAGAAATGTATTAAGAGCTTTTTCAACCACCAGAGCATTGCCTCATCTGAACCAACTCCCTTGGGTCCAGAGATCCTCAGCATAGTTCTGGACATCTACTTCAGCTCCAACCCTGTAAAAGAATCATAGGCACGATGATTTATTGCCCCCCCAAAATCAGTGAGAAATTATACCAAAGGGCATTTGAGTGAATGCTGTTCAGAAAGGCTGTTTTAGGAACTGGGGACTTCAGGGGGATTTTATGTGATGACTTTCATATCCATAAATTCAGTTGTTTCTGTATTGAAAATGAGATTAGGGCTGATTCAAGGAACATATGGGTTCTGGATTCCGTGGGCCATCAGATGGAAGTGGCATCTGCAGAAGGGAGCCCTCCTGGCTGCAGGACTCTTGTCTCCAGTAAGCAGTTCATCGTCAACATGCTGACAGGGCAAGTAGCTTGCTGATGGGAATGTGAGGTCTGTGCCCAGATGCTAGCCTTGTCTGTACTGTGAGAAAACACAGCTGGCTAAATTTGGCTTTCTTACCCTTCATCTGGTTAGGAACAGAAATGCCAAAGTGGAGAATGGGGTTTCAGATGACCATTGTGTAAAGAAAAGAAGAATCTGTGCTTCTGCAAAACAGTAGATGCTCAATTTTTATAAAACCCATTCTAGGGATACATGTCTATCAGCAGTAAAAAGAGATCTCCCAAACAAAAGCGCATATATCCAAATTCTGATATTTCTTTAGTGCTTCTGGCCTTGTGGTTATAATAAAGATGTCTTCTATTACTTATTTTTGGAGCTAATGAGTTTTGTGAGCCTTTTTTAGAATATCCAAATCTTTGGAGGTTTGCAAGTCTTTCACCATTATTTTATTGTGTAGCAAGAGCACTCAAATACCTCTGGAACTGGGACTGGAAATACACAGCTTTGAATTAAATCAGTTTTGATTTACCCGTTTCCAATCTATTGCATTATTGCATCCTGTGAAAGGTGACTAAGGCATGGGGTCATGAGAGAAGTGAAGAGAGTGTTGAAAAAAAGAACTGTCTGTGAAATCTCAGCCTGCAGGCATCTGGAGAGACAGCGCGTTTCATTCTTGATAAACTCCAGCAGAAAAGAGCAATCAGCTCAACGAGAGCTGGACAAATTAAATGGCTGAGTATTATTTCAAAGGGGAGTTCGGGCAGCATCAGAAATTCCCCATCAGCTGTAATAACGCCAATTACTTTGCCAATTGCAGATTCCATCATGATGTGTTTCGTGCAATCAGGCGTAGGACTCTTACAGGGGACTGATGGGTTTTGTTTACTCTGAATGTGCATTTGTAGAGAATCTTTTGCACCTAAAAGCTTAGAGCTCTGAGCATCTTCTTCTTGGTCCAGACTTATCCACAGCTGAGGGAGATTATCTATGTGATGGAGGCGGGAGCCACCTGGGCAGGCTGGACCCGATGCCCCTATCACTGGCGAACGCCTGGGATTTAAATACAAAGAGCACAGCTGGGTGTGGCAGTTCTCGTGAATGTGGCGATCTCCAGAAAATCTCTTTGTAGATTACCCAACTAGTAAATAAATACATATTTCTGATTATGAGCAAAGCTTCTTGGCACATCGGCGCATTGGACAGATCACCTTAAACAGTAATAACAAACAGAAGCTCTGGGAGGAGAGACTGCGCCAAGAGTTCATTAAGCCTTAAATACTGACAAATGAGGGTGCAGGGCTTTTATTGTCTCCCTTTGAGAATCATTTGGTTGGATGTCAAACAGATCAATTCAAATTTGGGAAGAGATAGTAAGAGAGGAAGATATCCCTCCTCCCAACATTTTTAGCAGGGGAAATAAAACTTGGAGAGTCTACAGGAACATTCATTTTCTGTTTACATTTGGCTCCATATAAATTAATGGGTGTGTGGCTCCAGCTACTTTGAGAAGTGAGCTGTGATTCTCCATTTACACTCCCAATTGAGGAAGGCGCTAATCATGGGCATTTACTGAGTGTTTGGCCTGACTGACAGCTGGAGTGGAAGCTGTATCTGTGGCTGCTGGGGGTGCAGGCGAAGAGCTAAAGGCTGATTTGATTCCACTTGTGCTGAGCTGTCATCTGAGGCCAGAGCCTGGAGGAGAATGGAAAGCCGATTCTCTCCCCTCTGCTTTGTGACAAGCTACGAATATGTCATTGTATTGTTTTAACCTGCCTCTTCCTTCTTCATGCCTATGATACAGGCCCCTTTGCCTCGGGAAGAAAGGAGTCTCCTGAATTCAAAGGCAGCTGCCACTGCTTCCAAGTAAGTGGCTCATCGACTCCTCAAGTCCTCTTTCTCCCAGGCTAGCTGCTTCCCAGGGGCCCCCTGGCCCACAAGACCAGCATCGGGCAGGTTCTGCTGTTGATGGGAAGCAGCAGAAGATCAGGTCGGGGACAGAGGGCAGGTCCCTAGGATATCACTTAGTCTGGCAGGGCTCATGCCTTACAGATCGTTCATTCCAGAAGTGTGTGTCTGTGCACACACACACGTAAGCATGTCCATGTATTTGTTTCCCCTAAAAGAGGTACTTTAGCTAGTGTATTTGGTTTGACACCAGCTTTTCGGCAGGTGGCAGCTGTTCAGATAACGTTCCTGGCTCTCAGATAAGAGACAGAACTTGTCTCCTGCAAATCCCTGGGGACAGAAACAACCCTTAGAAATCATGAGATAGCGTATGAAGCAGTAAGTGGAGATGAGGCCATCATATAATGCCATGTGTATTCAGCATCAGCAGCTCCACAACCAATGGCAAAGGGAGCTGCCAATCCTGCCTCCTATGCATCATGACTTGGAAAGTATTCACGGATCTCCTTGTTTGTGGGGCGAGTCATCTGTTCACTTGTGGACTCAGAGAGCAACCCTGGCTTGGCGATACAGCCTCCACCATGAGCAGGGTGTATCAAGATGCATTCATCAAAGTCAGTCTCAGTGGGGTGTGATCCTGTGTCTGACCCCTTGAGACAGGGCCAGCCTCAGATGCACCAACATAGCTCAGCTTGAAAATTAACTATCCTCTTGTAGCAAATACTCTTTTCCCATCTTTCTCTATAATATCCTTTAAAAAAAAATTTCTGTAAACAATCCAGTGTTTTAAGAAACTAGACCCTTGCACCATTCCACTTTCCTTAAATATATGTCAGTCTCGATTCACTAGTCAGGATGTCTGCCGACCTAGTAACACATCTCTGCTAGGTGCAGGAGCACCCACCCAAAGGCCAGAGAAACGCTTTTAAAAGGCATTTCATTCCTTTCACTTGTGGGATGAATAGGGTCATACTCTAGGCATGCTATAAGCATATACAGGATCCAAAACAATAAAATCAGCTTGTATTTATGTCGCTGTTTTATATACCTTCTGATACCTAGAGAGCACTAGAAACACAGGAAGTAGGTAAATCCATTTTACAGAAGAAAAAGTAGAGACAGAGGCAGATTAAATGGTTTGCTCAAAGTGATCAAAGGAATTCACCAAGACTCTAAAACCCCATCCCCTCTTTATTCTTTGGTGTCTTGTCCACAGATGTAAAACAATAAGGTAACTGGTGTTGTGTACTGATGGCATTTTTATATATTTCTGTTTTACCTATAGAAGATGTTTAGAATTTCAGCTAAATGTTCCCCAAAGAAAACTGAACCTATGTAAGTTAGTTGACAGAGGCATGTTTCCAGTGTATTTAGAAAGACTCTCTCAGCACTGGAAGGCACTTAGCCCTATGTGCCTAGTTAGCACCCCATCTCTGGATACTTATGAGTAGAAGGAAAGGCTGTATACCAGAGGGGTTTTGGCAGGTGCAGATACAGGTACAGGACCTGAGCCTGAATCTCTGCTTCCACATTTGCTAGCGTTGTGACCTTGTTCAGGTTAGATAACCTCTCTGTATCTTGTCTTGTTTCATGCATGCAATGTGAGTGTGTGAAAGTCACTCAGTCATGTCCAACTCTTTGCAACTCCATGGATTATACAGTCCACGGAATTCTCCAGGCCAGAGTACTGGAGTGGGTAGCCTTTCCCTTCTCCAGGGGATCTTCCCAACCCAGGGATCAAAGCCAGGTCTCCCGCATTGCGGTCAGATTTCTTTACCAGCTGAGCTACAAGGGCAGCCCAAGAAAACTGGAGTGGGTAGCCTATCCCTTCTCCAGCAGATCCTCCTGACCCAGGAATTGAACTGAGGTCTTCTGCGTTGGAGGTGGATTCTTTACCAACTGAGCCATCAGGGGAGCCCTCATGCAGACAATGGAGGGAGCAATGCTCCCCTCACCTGGTGTAGGACTGATTAAGTATATACATAAGGAACCAAGCACTTTGCCTGGAACCAAGCACTTTTTCAAGAAGTGTTTGGCGTTTCTTTAAGCCATTGCATCCCTTGTGTCTCCTCTTTCCCTGCAGCCCTGTCCAAGCAAACACTATCTGTACCAGGTGAGGAAAGTAGGCCCAGCAGGTCCTTCCAGTGGTGGCGTTGGGGCCCAGGGGCTGTGGTCCTCACTCGCAGGTCTGGGCAGAGCACCTTAGTAAACTCATTTTAGATTTGGAAACCAGAAGAAGGTCATTGGAAAAATGGAATTGGAATCTTCAGCAACTCTGAGTAATTCAACAGTATGTTGTTTGGGAAATTGTTTTTATGTTTGCCAAAAAATGATACATGGAAAATGTGTCACTGAAGACACTCTCATTCAAATAAAACTTCTTCCAGTCCATTATGCTAGAGCCTGCTGGCAACTTGAAGAGGCCTTTCCAAAAATAAATGCTCTGGGTAATCCGAGTCTTTCAGTATGTCATGAGCTCAGTGCCTAGGTGTGCGTCTCAGCTTCTTTATGGCCTCAGATGACAGCTGAGCTCAAGTGGAATCAAGTCAGCCTTAGCTCTTCATCTGTGCCCGCAGCTGTCCCAGATGCAGCTTCACTCCAGTGTCAGCCAGGCCACGTGTCTCAGTTTCTTTATGCACCAAATGGAGGGCTGTGATGCCTAAAAATTCTTCCAGCTCCAGTATTTTATCCTTTTCCATCCCATCTCATTCCTGTAGACATCAGACTTCTAGAGGCTGTAAAGAATATAAATGAAAGTTTTTAAAGAATAGGCATAGCTCCTCCAGAGCTCACTGCTTAGGCTACAGACTACTTAAATCTTTATTTACTCCATCCAAGATGTTCCTCAGCCTACTTGGATCAAAGCCTTCCCATTTCATTTTTTGACACTTGCATATTTTTCCAAGTTGGATACTGTACTTTCATATTCATATGTAGAAGTAGTTTTAATTTAAAATAAAAAGAGTGCTTGGAGTCTGTAGCCCTCGGGTCTATCCAGACGCCTTCTATAGGAAGCACCCTGTCACCTTTGAAGTGTATCCAGTGCCTTGTAATAACTTCAGTACCCGTCAGAAATATGGAGAAAGTTAAACCTCATTTTGGGGTTTAACTAGCTTCTCCTTTTGAAAGATTACTGGACTATACATTTTATTACTATTTTTATTAATTAAAAGGAAGCCAACTATCCTATTTGATGCCACACATAAATGACAGCTTTCTAAAGTCCCCCAAAATCTTCCCATTGAGCTCCTTCAAAGTAACCTTTTAATTCCAGTTGAAAGATCTTCTCATGCTGAACATTGGCAGAGGCTCCGGCTTGCCGTGAACCATCAGGAACACTTGCTGGATGAATGAATGAATTGGTGATTGAATGAGTGGTATTTCCATCTGATATTTGGGAAGAACTTGGAGTTTGGGGTTATATAGAATTGATCTGAATTTTGATCATCCTTTTAGTAGGTTCATGATCTTAAGAAAATGACAAACTTTGATTTTTCCTTCGTCAAATGAGGTTATGAACTCCCTTTGAGTGTTACTAGAAGGATTAAGAATGATGCATGTAGGTGCCTGATACATGGAAGGTGCCCATTAAAAGAAGACTTATTTTTTTTTTTTTTGTTCCAACTCTCTTGCCTCATGCACTGCTGGCACCCAGTGGGCGTTTAGGAAATATTTGATGACTGAAGAGAGCCTAGCACCATTCATCTAAAGCCACGAGTCATCCACACACGGAAATTACACCTCCTTCATCTACTGAGCGGCTGTTCTCAGCTGGGGAAGTCCCCAGTCTCCTGGTTGGCCATATTCGCCTAGTCAACCAAGTGCATGTGGTTCTTTCTAGCTATTCTGAGAATGAGCAAAATTACCTGGAGATTCTGTTCTTGTCAGGACTAGAGATTCTTGCTCTTAGGGCAGAAAAAGCAGTTCTGATGAGATGACAGAGCAGAGGGCTTTCCCTGATCTCAAGTAGGGTTCAAGCACTAGAGTAGCAGGCCAGAAGGTGCCAAGGCCAAGGTCTGTGGCAGGTCTTCAGGATGAGACAGGAATGAGAACTGGCCAGGGTCAGTTATTCTAAGGTGAGCATTCGGACGGGGTCAGATTCTTGGGCCACTGACAGCAGAAGCCACAGGCAGAAAATACAGTAGCCATGGCCAGCTATGTCCAGGATGCCCAGGGCCTATCTAAGCAGAGGCGGGACAGGAGGCTAGCCAAGCCTTAGCAGATGTGGTCAACAATTACATGAAAGAGTGGTGGCGGGACATCTGATCCCACATAATGGGCAGTCAGGCCCCCAAATGCCAGGGCTCAGTTGGAGGAACATGGGATCCTGAGGTGTAAGACAGTAGAGCCGAACAAGAATCCATTTGGACCAACGAGCAAATCATTTTCTGGGCTCAACAAAGAACTTACACATCAGAAGAGCATCCAGTCTCCATCCCTGATGAAAGGCAACCTGAACCCTGTCCTTGGTGGAATCGTTTAGAGTGCTGGTCCTGCTCTGTGTGAGGGAAGATGATCCATTTCTACAGCAAGCTCCCAGGGAGGCAAGTGTGTAGGCTGATCCTGCAGCCATGCACTTCAGGTGGGCAGGAGAGCTAAGGAAACTCAAACCAAGGGTTTCATTCCCTTTGAATTTCTGCCTGTGTGAAGGTGCAGTCTTAGCAGCTTATCAGATATCACCAATAGTCCAATTTTAGAGCACACTCAGGGTCTGTGTTCAGGTCAGTGCTTGGAGAAGCCTTTTTACAAGAACTCAAGAAATAACATTTTGAAGCTGATACTGTTCTCTCTATTCTTTGGCAAGATTTATCTTCCCTGAAACCTTATGAATTGAATTGGCTCCAAAAGGAATAGGCTTCCCATTGGTGCAAAATAAAAGTTATATAGCAGATAAAGGAGCTTTGTGCTTTTATTAAAATGGTGGCAATCAGCCTGTTCATTTCCTCAGACTTACCTTGTCTACTCAAGGCCTAATGCCCCTCTATTAAGTTCATCCCTTGTGTGGACTTATATGAGCAGTGACTGTCATTGACATGGCCACTGAAGATTAATAACGCTGATGCCACTGACAGCTTATCCAGGGGTTTGGAGCATAGAAACTGATGTATAGTAAATTGGAGGTCAATAAAAAAGGTACAAAAAAAGAGGGTCTCGAAAAAGTTGACACCAGTCCTTCCTGGGAGTCAACTGCTTTAGTTTTAAGACCTGTTCCTTGAGGATGTAGAAATGGCACCATCCCATTCTCTCTCAAAGGTATAAATAACACTCCCGATCACTCACCAGCAAGTGGAAGTTTCTCTTTCCCCTACTTTTTTTCATTTCTTCCTGTTTTATTGAGATATAATTGACATACAACATGTGTAAGTTTAAGGTATACATCATAATGATTTGACTTACATACATCATGAAGTAATTATTACAGTAAGTTTAGTGGACATCATCCTCTCATATAAAGACAAAGTTAAACAAATAGAAAAAAATAGTTTTTTCTTGTGATGATAACTCCGGAATTACTCTCTTAGCAACTTTTATATATAACATAGAGCAATGTTAGTTATCTTCATCATGTTGTAATCACATCCCTAGTACTTACTTATCTTATAACTGGAAGTTTGTACCTTTTGACCACCTTCATCCAATACCCCCTCACATCCCTCACCTTTGGTAACCACAGATCTCCTCTCTTTTTTTCTATGTGTTTTTTTGGTTTTGAAATATAATTGACTTACAGTACTATGCTGGTTCCTGTTATACAACATAGTGATTTAATCTCTCACACTTTTTTATTCCAGAATAACAGCAAACTGATTTCATTTGTCTGTGCTCAAAAGTTGAATATGGTCCCTAATCAACTTTTTTCTCCCTTTTATTGTAAAATCATATTCCTCCCACCTTTTTTTTTTTTCCCTTCAGCATTTCAAAATAGAGAGAAACAATTTTGCTGATGCTTTTAGGATTTCTCAGATTCTTTCATTAATTCCCAGGGACAACAATAGGCTTCTGTGGCTTTAAATGTTCTGTTTTCTTGCCAGATGAGGAGGAGAAGTATCAAAAGAGGAAGTTAACTTTGTTCTGAGATGTTTATTCTTACTCTAAAAGTTTAAAAGCTATCATCAGAGCCTTATCTGTCGTCCCTACTCAAAGCTGTCCTAAGAATAGGTAAAAACAACGTGATCAGTTATCTTAGTTGTTTTGATTCCCTTTGGAGCTCAGTTTGGACCCAGTCACGTGGTAAGCATACATAAGAAATACCATTTCTAGATGTTAAAATCACTATCCACCAAACATCTAAGGGGGTGGCAACAGTGTCTCCAGATGTGAATATGTTGACTGTCCACTTAAGAGAGCTGAAATGAGAGCCTCACTTGTTACATTCTGCTGTAAGGATCTTAGCAGATTGCTAAATTAAGCTATTGAGATAAAGCCTTGTGATAGGCAATAACCCAGGATAGATGTCATATCCTCATTCCTATATACACATAGAAGGGACAGACAAAGGTAAATTAGATGTTTATAATTCATTGCCATCTATGTGGAGAAGTCCCATTCCATCATCTTGAAAAAAAATAACTGACCATTGGAAATTCTGATTTGTCTGAAAATGTTTTCTCTTTTTATTGGATAGATAAAATTCCCCAACATCTTAACAGAGGATTTGTTGTTTTATGTGTTCTTACTCTAGTAGTGATAAATCATTATGTATAAAAAGCAGGATGAGAACAGCTGTATAAAACTTAGTGGGGCTATTAATTCTAGATGTTACTAGGTGTTCTGCTTTCTGGATTTTTCTCCCTCTAAGAGGTCATTCTGTTTCTCTCTACCTGTTGAGGGAAATTTATCAAGATGGAGAAGTCACTTCCACAAAGATTTTCTTAGAGGCCAAAGGTGGAACATTCTAAAATATTTGTGTGAAGTGAAGTGAAGTGAAAATCACTTAGTAGTGTCCAACTCTTTGTGACCCATGACTATACAGCCCATAGGTTTCTCCAGGACAGAACACTGGAGTGGGTAGTCTTTCCTTTCTCCAGGGGCTCTTCCCAACCTAGGGATTGAACACAGGTCTCCTGCATTGCAGGCAGATTCTTTACCAGCTGGGCCACAAGGAAAGCCCAAGAATACTGGAGTGGGTAGCCTATCCTTCTCCAGCGGGTCTTCCCAACTCAGGAATTGAACCAGGGTCTCCTGCATTGCAGGCAGATTCTTTACCAACTGAGCTATCAGGGAAGCCCAATGTTTGTGTAGGTCCCATTAAAATTATATATTATCAAGTTATTATTAGAACAAATATGTCTATTTTTCTTTAATTCTTCGATTTAGGGGATCCCCAAAGTAGCCTGAGCCTGCAGCTGGCAGAAAAAAATGTGAAGGGGTGACTTATAAACTCTAACTTACCTACCTTATCTTGCATTTGATAGTGTTTTGTTGCTGAAAATGTAATTTCAAAATGACTGTTGCAGTTAATTTTCACATCAAACCTGTGGCCTAGCCAGAGCAATTACTTTTATCCAGATTGTAATGCTAAAGAACTGAGAATCCAGAGATTGAATGGTTTGCCTGAGCTCCCTGTGTTAGTAAGCAACTACACTGGCTTGGAATTTACATGGATCTTCTGATTCCAAGTCTCCAATTTTGGGCCAGCAAAAAAATGTTAAACATTTGACAAGATGAAGCACATCAACACAAATGAAATAAAACAAAAGCACTGTAAACCCATATATTTGATCATCTATGTTTGATCTACATTTTATCACATGTATTGTCAGCAAATATTCATTAAGTGCCTACTCTTTGTAAGGCACTCAAGGAAACTGTTTTGAAAAATAGACCTTGAGTTGAATGGAATCTTGATTCACTTACTTTCTTTCTTTAGACTTAGTTCTCAAGTAGAAATGTTTGATTCCATTGTATTTTCTTAACATATGTGAGCACTATCTTACATTATAGGAAATACCCAAGGACCTGCCAGATCACAAGGTATACAGAAGCAGAGCAGAATGAGTTGAATCTTAAAGATGGAGCAATTCTGATGGAGAATGAGCTGAGAAGGAGAGAATTTATAGCAAATATATATTATATACTCTGGGCAGACTTTTAATATTCCAGTACAATCCTGGGCCTCCTGGAGCAGAGATAGACTTCAATAGTGGGGCCAGAGACAGACACTAAACCAGTAAGCACATATATAATTTTAATTCCTAATTCTTGCCATGTACATCATTCTCCTTTTTCCTCTTAATCCTCTCCTCCCTACCTGTCTTCCTCCTCCCCATCCAGACACCTGTGAGCATAAACAAGAGTGGGGTGGTTTGGGGCTCATTATAACCTAGCCTGTGCTCTAGCCATGGAGTGTAAAATCATCATGAGTGGATTTGTTCCACTGGAGGAGCCAGAGTTGGTGTAAACCTAGTTAATGTCGACTGCTGGTGCCCTCTTCCTGAGAAAAATGATGTGTTTGAGGCCTTTGTGATCCCAATGGGCTGTGAATATTTTCAGGTTTCTTAGACCATCGCTTAGGCTTCCATTTTCCATTTCCCTCTTTGACTGATTCTGAGTCCTGCTTCAGAAATGCCAGAATTTGGTTCTGTATAATGGAGGTTATTCTTTTCTTCTTTAGGTTTCATGTCTTTTCACAGAGATTTTTGTCTTAGACGTCTTGAGATGGGAACTGTGAAAGACATTATTTTTGAACATTACTTTTCATTTTCTCAAAGGAGTTTGCACATGATCGACAGACATATTAATCAAACCCACCTACGAGATGAGAAACTCAGACTCAAAGCTGAGGGGAGGGAGAGACCTGGGTGCTCTAGTGTGAGAACAAAGCATAGAAATTAAGCTCAAGTGTCTCATTCAGTGAATCCTGAATAATCCTTTTACATTCAAACATTTTGACAGTTTTTAGGCATGAAAGGGAATGAGGCGTTTACAGGAAGCCCAAATTATCTCCAAATTGTTTGTTTCCTATTAAAGGATAAAAGAAAACATAAAACAAAACTCCTGGCTTTTCACTATTAGACAAGAAGAAGTTCTGTTGCACAAAAACTTGGCTGTTTTGACAGTGGAGAGTTACATGGCTGCGCAAATGTTGCTTGAACTGTTGCAGGAAGAGGGACCCCTTCCAGGGCCCCAAACTGGGCTCTTGTTTAACACTCGGAGATGAATTGTCTGAGGAGACACATGTGCTGACAAAGCAAGCGATTTTATTGGCAAAGGGCACCCGAGTGGAGAGCAGTAGGGTAAGAGAACCCAGGAGAACTGCTCCGCTGCGTGGCTCGCAGTCTCGGGTTTTATGGTGATGGGATTAGTTTCCGGGTGGTCTTTGGCCCATCATTCTAATTCAGAGTCTTTCCTGGTGGCACATGTATCGCTCAGCCAAGACGGATGCTAGCGAGAGGGATTCTGGGAAGTGGACGGATACGCGGTGTTTCCTTTAGACCTTTCCCCGAACTCTTCCAGTTGGTGGTGGCTTATTAGTTCCGTATTCCTTATCAGGATCTCCTGTCATAAAACAATTCATGCAAATGGTTACTATGGTGCCTGGCCAGGGTGGGCGGTTTCAATCAGTGTGCTTCGCCTAACAGAACCAGGAACTTTAGATCTGGTCTTGTGTAGAAATTAAGGATGGGAAGCAGAATGTCTTCTGGAGGCCTTGCAAAACTTCCTAGGTGGTGCAGACAGTTAGTTGCAGCCAGCATTGGAACAACGGCACTGCATATGTGCACGGCTTTAGGCCTTTTAAAGCCCATTCATATGTGTCAACCTGTAGAATTTTAATTCTCAAGAGTCTCGATTCAATGTGATTTTGCTATTAATTCAATAATTCAATTAGACATACCTACTAGGCTATCTCATCTCTGCTTGAATGTTTCTTGTGATGGAGAGCTTCTATTGGGCCAGACTTATTTTTGTGGCTAGAGGGCTTTTATTGTTTGCAAATTAATCTCTATGTAGAATTCAAATCTATTTCATTGAAACTTCTATTTGCTGGCTTTATCCTAAAGCCCTACACAATGATTTTTTAGTCATTCAGAAGCAGTTATCAGGGCTCTCCTGAATCTTCCCATCTTCATGCTAAGCATCTCATGTTCACAGCCAACCCTTACATGATTTGGTCCCTAGTCTCTCCTCACTTCTGCTCACCTTTCCCTAGAATTCACTCTTCTGGTGTCTCCAGACTCTAAGCATAGTCCTCAGACTGTGACACAGCCCTAAAGGTGCCCTGACAGTGTGGTGTGAGTGTCAGCAGTGTCCCTTGAAATTTGCTGCTTCAACTTCTGCCATCTAGGATTATGACAGCTATTTTAGAAACCATTGCTGGCTCAAAAAGCGCTTGTGGTCAAATGACATCACCAGTCCTCTTCCCAGAACAACTTTGAGTCATTTCTCCCCATCTAATTCTTTCTCATCTCTTTAAAACAAACAAAAACCTAAGTGAAAGGTTTGGGTAGTTAGAACAGACGGTAATACCTCAGTTTTAAAAATATTAGATAACATTTACTGACTGCTTCCTAAAAGCCAACCTTGGCACTGTTCTACGCACTTTTTGTGTATTTAACTCATCAAATCTTCATCATCACCCTTGAGGGTAGGTTCTCTGAAAGCTTCATTCAAAAGATAAGGAAACTAAAGCATGAAGAGGTTTAGTATTTTGCCCAGGTTCTGGTTTAGAGGGCAGAGAATCTACCTGCAATGTGGGACTTGGGGGTGCGATCCCTGGGTCAGGAAGATCCTGGAGAAGGAAGTGGTAACCCTCTCGTTTTCTTGCCCGGAGAATCCCATGGACAGAGGAGCCTGGCAGGCTATAGTCCGTGCGGTCACAAAGAGTCGGATGCGAATGAGCAACTAACACACTTTATAACCAGGAAAGGTGATATTTAATTCAAAAATACAGTTGGTGGCCAATAAGAATAAACCTTACTCCGTCTCCTGGCTGCTAGATCAGTGTTCTTTCTTCATCCCACTGTGGCTTCCTGTAGTGACAAAAATGTCTTTCACTTTTGTTCTCTGTAGAAGATGTTTTGTTTTGTTTTCTGGGTTGAGACTCATAATCCATTAGTAGATTCTGAATTCAGTTTAGTGGGTTACTACTAGCAAAAGGAGGGAAGAGGAGAGGAAGGGAGAGGAAGAAAAGGGAGGGATAAGAGGGATAGAGAGAGGGGAGAAGGAAGGAAGGAGGGGGAAGGACTATAAAAATGCCTCTTACTTAGTAAGTGTAAATTTTGTTTCTTAAACTCTTGTGTGTGAAACACACACACACACAAATATACACTGTGTATACAGTTACAGTGAAAAATGTATTTATTGTTTCTTATGATCAAAGCAGTTTGAGCATTACTGCCTAGTAAATTTTATATGTTAGACTTTGTTCATTTCTTTAAGGTTGAACAGGCATTGTAGGACACACCTAGATTTTAGATCTCCATTGTTGATCTGCACACAGTGAGAATATAACTTACAACTAACAAAGTTTAAGCTAAGAACTTCAGAGAGAAAAGAAGTGGTTGAGAATTGAAGTAAAAAAAAAAATTAAAATCTGTTCTATTACAGTTGAGCTTCTTTTCAGCAGCCTGATAGATTCCTAACTCATCACCTCAAGCAAATCACTTCCCCTCTCCCCAAGCTGTTTGCCAGAACCAGCCAGAGAATTCAGGAAATGGTACTCTCTTTTTCTTTGTGAAGCCTGGCAAAATGACTTCAATTTAGCCAGCCAAGCAGGAAGCAATTGTAAATATAAATTTGTTTTACATATGCCTCCTGGAGGAGACATGCAGTTTGCTTCCCTAGTAAAGGGAATCCCTAGACTTCCATTCTTTGTGATCTTGCTTGGATCATTTTTTTTTTCTTTTTACCCCTCAGTGTATCAGTGTCCTTAATTGAGATCGTAATGTTGAGCTTCTTGGATTGTCATGAAGTTTCATTTGCATGAAAGAATGGTAATCAATTAGAAATCATAATATAAGGAGAAAAATGAAATTATGATGTTGATTAATTATAGACATATAGGATTTCTGTTATGTCCACAATGATATATAGATTGCAGACTGAGAAATAGTAACTCTCCATGAGTATTTCCAGAGTCATCTTAGCCATTTGGAAAAATGCATTCTCCCATTTCATTCGTTTAAATTATATCTAAGAATGAGGCAAGTCTAGGGTAACAATCTCCAGGGATCAACAGAGGCCCACCAAGAGAATTTAAACAGTTTTCAGCCATTGGAAACAGAAGACTGTTGAGGCCCAAGTCACTGTTGAAAACATAACTGAAAAACTATTTTTTCACATCAAATGCTATAGATAAAAGTATTTAACAAGTTATTGAGAATTTTGAAAAAATAAGATTAGCAGGAAGTACCGTGAATTTTGAAACTATTCTCTCTCTCTCTGCATGGTCCTCATAGATAAATCAGGTGGTGTTCAGTCTTCTGTGTTGGCTGATTATGGTTGGGCTACAAAATGGCAGTGACCTTTGACAGAGGAAGTGAAATAGCTGCCCAAGGTGCACCACAGCAAGTTGTTGGAGGAGGTCATTGGGCTCACATGCAATTGCTCTTTCCACAACTCCACGCTGCCTCCAAGTGGGAAGGTGGCAGTGGTGTTAGGATGTAATCTCTTCATGAATTACTATCTTTTCCTCTCAGTGGGCAAGTGGCTAAGGACTTTAGGATGGCTTATAAACTGAACAATTTAGTGTTTAGTGTCTAATTTGAAGATTAAATGATTCCCTCAAGGGAAACTACAACATTTAGTTTTATTTATTTCAGCCAAAGGAAAAAAAATACATTGAATGCATTATAAGTTATTTGTCAGTATCAAGTGCCAGATCCAAAGGCCTTGTTAAAGGAAATTCAGTATATACTTAATATAATGGTGGGGTAAAAATCAATCCCCCTTTCCTCCATGCCCACCATTATGCTTCTTATATAGGCATTAATCACTCCATCAGTGTAAGGAGAGGAACATAGACTTGCCCAGAGCTTTGTGGCTATTGCATACCTGTAACACTTGATCCATCGCTGATTGTTACTTACATCACTGACTACTCCTGCCAGGTGGGATGAGGAGGGAAGTGTGGGGAAGACGGGGACAGGCTCTCAGCTCATTTGTTGTTCAGTCACTCAGTCGTGTCTGACTCTTGGACCCCATAGACTGCAGCCTGCCAGGCTTCCCTGGCCTTCACCATCTCCAGGAGCCTGCTCAAACTCATGTCCATTGAGTCAGTGATGCCATCCAGCCCTCACATCCTCTCGGCACGTAGAACCTTTGAATTGGAGTTGAGAGGTATCTGGGAGAGCCTCTGTTCTGATTCTCCATCTAATGAAGACTCTACCAATGGACATTCTACCTTTTCTAAAATTTCCAGTAGTCCCTCCCATTTCTGAACAATTCTGATTTTTAGAAAAGCACTTTATGCTTAGCTAAAATCTGTGTCCTAGTAACTTTCACCTATTAGCCTATTACTACCCAGTTGAACTATATGTACGGTATTAATCTTCCATGTCATGATTTGAAGGGAACTGTCATCCTTGAATCTCCCCGCTCTGCATCCAGGATTTGACTCTCCAGTCTAAATGCCCACGTTCTTCCTCCTGTTATGCCATACTGCTTTCGTATCCATCCTTCTTTGTGTTTCTCTCATCTGTTCTAGTTTGTCAGTGTCCTTACTCAGTACTCTGTGGCTGCAGACTATTTAAGCAGCTATCAATCCACCAAACTGTACTATCACACACACACAAGGTTCTATCAAAACTGTGAGTCTTTATCAGAAATGTTTACCCAGCTGTCGCCCAGAGTGTGTTGGCTCACTCCTGTTGGGACTTCGCTTCGCTTCTGGCTGGGCAGCTGTGCACTCCTAACTTTTTATTTTCTGCCTTGTTGAGAAAAGCACTTTAGAGGTTGAGATTGTTTGAGCTCCAGAGTTAGAGCATTTCTCTGCTTTTAAGTTTAACATGGTCTGTTTGGGGCTATTTAAAACCCCAAATGTTGAGTTATATCCCAGTTTGTGTCCATGAAACTCACTGTGGACAGCTTCCCTATCCCCAAACAGTAAGCTGAAGCTTCAGGGCATCACTGTGTTTGATAAAAACAATCTGGGATTTTCTGTATATTAGAAAGGGTGAGCAACTAAAGCTTTTGTGAAGGCAATATGGTGCTGCTATTGATCCATGTCAGCTGAACATATGGAGGCTCTGAGAAAAAGAGTCTGCCCTATTTAGCGACCCAGGGCTGATGAGAAGGTGTATTACAAATCTGTATTCCTCCCAGCATGTGGTCTGGGACACATCAGCTCATTTTACTGATGAGTTCCTCAAATCAAGCAGGGGCCATCATATCTTACCAGTTTATAGCATTAATTGAGTTGTGTGAGAAACACTGCAGGTGCCTCTGAGAGAGGAGAAAAGTAGGAAACACTGTTTTTGCTTTCAGAGAAGTGGTAAATAGAAAAGAGCGAGCAAAGCAGACGTGTCACTGGCAGCAGCTGAGCAAGAGCAGATGTGCCGGTGGTAAGACAAGGTCATCGTTCTCGATGAAGGTAACGTGGGAAGACAATCTAGTCCTGAGCTTTGGGCTTGTTCCCTGAGTTACGGTGGCCATGTTCACTGAACAATAAATACAGACCCATGGCCTGAGAAATTATTTTAATACACTTCTGGGTATGTGGAATTTTTTTAGTGTAATTAGGATATTAAAATGTTGAGGTGTTTTTTTTAGCATACACCAGGGTTAAATGGAGACAGAGGGTCAGAATATTGGAACTGCCGGCCATTGCAGAAAAGTTTCATGGTGTGTGTCATAGTTACAGTGCCCAGACCTCTGAGGAGTTGGTACCCTACTGTGAACCCGAGTGAGCCCACTTCACCTTCTTCCACATTCTTTCTGGATCCCAGAGCAATGACCCAAGTGACCAAAGGCCTTTTTGGCTACATCATTTAATTGATCCTATATATTTATAAATCAGAATTTTAAAACTGGGCTATAATATTAATAACTATGGAGTGAATAGAAAACAAATTTATGGTAACCAAAAGGGAAAAGGAATAAAAGGGATGGGAGTTTGGGATTAACATATCCATACTATAATATATAAAACAGGTAACCAACAAAGACCTACTGTACAGCACAGGGAACCATACTCAATATTTTGTAATAATCTCTAAGTGAAAAGAATCTGAATGTATGTTTATATATTATACATATATATGTGTGTGTGTGTATATATGTAGATGTATAACTGAATCACTTTGCTGTATACCTGAAGCTAATACAACATAGTAAATTAACTATACTTCAATTAAAAGAAAAAAGAAATACAGTGAATATACATTGAGGATGTGGATGGCTAGCCACTTGGTACTCAATTTTTTTTCCACATGATAATCACTTGGGGAAAAATTAAATATAGATAGAGAGGGCTTCCCAGGTGGCGCTCGTGGTAAAGAACCCTCCTGTCAATGCAGGGGATGTAAGAGACACAGATTGAATCTCTGGGTTGGGAAGATCTCTTGGAGTAGGAAATGGCAACTCACTGTAGTATTCTTGTCTAGAGAATCCTATGGACAGAAGAACCTGGCAGGCCATAGTTCATAGGGTTGCAAAGAGTTGTACATGACTGAAGTGACTTAGCATGCACTATCACTCGGGAAAAAATTAAATTTAGAAGCATAGTCAGATAGATAAGACAGATAGATTTCCTGTCTTCAAATTCCAATTTCGTATGGCTAGAATGAGACTCAGAAAGTTAGAATTTTAACGAGCCCTCTAGGTAAATTTGATGCAGGCCTCCCAGATCATATCTTCAGAATCTTAGCTAGCAGAAGATTGTCTCCAGGGGCCCCAATTTCCTGAGCTTCCTGGAAGGAAGCCAAAAGCCTGCCTCTAGGATTTTCTTTCCCTTCTCAGACTTTGTGAAAGGGCTCCAGGTTCCGCTGTACAAGGTCTCGCCAAGTAGAGTTTGGAGGAGAGTAAATTCTTTTTAGGATTATAGGATTAGGAAACTGAAAGGTGATTCAAATTCTTGATTAAACAGAAAGAAGGAAACAGGAGGGGATGCTCCCGAGCATGCACATCACTCCAATGTGTTTTCTCGTAATTAGAGGAAGTGATTGCAAAATATTTGAGAGGATTAAATGCTCAGAGAATATAGTGATCAAATAACATGAGATGCTGCATTCTTTAAGATGATCACTGACTTGGCTTTGCATGTGTTGTTGAATTGCTGTCACTTACACCTCAGTACTGAGAAGATGTCCATCAGTACTCTCTGCTACAAGTTTGGGAAAATAGCCCTGAGTCATATGGGCAGACACTGAGGTTCTGTTGTGGTACCCACCATGAAATTTTGAGTGATGGCAAACTAAGGTCTAATGTCTTTATTACTCCATATTCTCTTTTCGAGTTACAGTAATCTCTGCAGTAACTTTCTTCATGTTACCCTTGTTGATATCTACTAATTCAGCAATAATTCATTGAAAAATTATTTTAAATCCTCTGTAGTATAAGGGGAGCACTTTTTTATATAAAAGTTATATTTATTGACTGGTTTCTAGGTGCTAAGTATTTGGGGGAATGCAGAGATGTGTTTTTCCCAGGAAACTGTTCCTGGGGCTTGAGAAGGGGAGTCATACATGATACAAAGATGTTGAGAATACACTTAGAGTGCTTTCTCAGGAAAGAAGAGCCTACTTCCAAGGAAAAAGTGCAGGAGTTCATCATGACAATGCTTGTTGGTCATGGTATATGAGACTCCTGAGTCTGCCGTGCAGAAGAGAGTTTCAGACCTCAGAGGCAGCCAGGTCAGGACTGGACACTCTGCTTAGATCATAGCATGTGACCTCTTCAGTCACACTGGGCCCCATACTTGGTTAATGCTCTGTTCTCATCATCTTGAAATTCTTAATGTTTGAACAAGGAGACTTAAAATTTCATTATGCATTGGCACCACAGGCTATACAGAAGTCCTGATTTAGGTATTTCTTTATGGAAATTGGGCTTCCCTTGTGGTTCAGCTGGTAAAGAATCCACCTGCAATGCTGGAGACCTGGGTTTGAACCCTGGGTTGGGAAGATCCCCTGGAGAAGGGAAAAGCTACCCACTCCAGTATTCTGGCCTGGAGAATAGTCCATGGGGTTGCAAAGAGTCAGACGTGACTGAGCGCCTTTCACTTTCACTTTATGCAAATTATTAGACCTTGTGATATAGAAAAGTGAAAATGAAGTCACTCAGTCATGTCCAACTCTTTGCAGTTCCATGGACTGTAGCCTACCAGGCTCCTCCATCCATGGGATTTTCCAGGCAAGAGTACTGGAATGGGTTGCCGTTTCCTTCTCCAGGGGATCTTCCCAACCCAGGGATCAAACACAGGTCTCTCGCGTTGAAGGCAGACACTTTACCGTCTGAGTCACCAGGGAAGCCAATTCCATTTATATTATTGTGAAGGTAAAATACAAATGTATTTATTAAGTGCCCTGTTTATAGAAGTTGTTTAATAAATGTAGTATTTAAGGAGAAGAAAGAAAACTGGAAATGGACTTTTTCTATAAAGGGCCAAATAATAAATATTGTAGACTTATAGGCTACTAAGTCTCTGTTGAAACCACTCAACTCTGCTATTGTAATTTAAGTAGCCACAGACAATACATAAATGAATGGGTGCAGATACATTTCATTAAAACAATTTGGGAAAACAGTTGATCACAGTTTGCTGGCCTTTGGAATACAGGCTAGTGATGTAGAAGATAAGGAAAGCTGAGACAAATAGACTTGTCATTTCAAGGTATGGTCCCAGGACAAGCAGTATCACTGTCACCTGTTAGAAATACCAGTTCTCAGGTCTTACCCCAGATGCTGTATCTCAGAGCGAGTAGGGCTCAGCTTTTCATCAATCTGTGTTTTAAAACCTCGAAGACAACTGTATAAGCTCTCAAGTTTGAGAACCACTTCTCCTAAAACAGAAATTTGAGAATCAAAATTAAAAGCAAAGAGTAAGCTTAAAATTCTGTTATCAGATGTTGAACATTACAGAACTTTTATCTTCATGCTGCATTGTAGATGTGAGGACACCTCAAGTCTTCTCTCCCCACGATTCTCAAATCTTGCCTAGGTTCCATGATAGAATACATTCTTACAGAAAAAATATATGAGTTAGAGTTTTTTTTTCCCATTTTCCCGAAGATGATACATAGCTAGCACCATTCTAGATGCACAGGAGAAAAATTAATGCACTATTACAGTGAATGCCATGGACATTTGCTTTCAAAGAGTAGTCCCCAGGCCAGCAGCATCAGCATGACAATTTGTTAGAAATGCAAATTCCTAGGCTGTTCTACTGGGATAAGTCTCGACTTCCTTGTTCTTTGTTCGGAAAGGAGCAATGATACTGAAAAGTTGAAAGAAAATGTCAACAGGAGACAGACTTCTGAAAATCTAGCTTGTGAAACCAAACATATCCATTTAATGAGTTGAATATTTTCCTGACTGTATTCTTGGCATCATCTTTCCTTGCAGCTCAATTATTTCTTCCCACTAGAGGAAATGCATTTCAGCCCTTCATCATGAAGGAGGCATCCTTTACGTCTTGGCTGAAGTTTTGGGTAGAGAAGTAGATGACATGGGTATTTGATCCACTCAATGGGTATCTGAAAAGACACTGGTAACTTTATGTATTCCACCTCTTAGAAACTATCTTTCCTGTCATTGCAGTTCACGGGGTCTTGAAGAGTCGGACACGACTGAGCAACTTAACTGAACTGATACACTGAATGTGTAAATATGCTGCATATATAAACTATGTAGAGAGATTTGGTAGTGGGCACATCTACTCTGCAATGCTTTTGATTTGACCAATTAGAAATATTACCCAAGGACAAGAATTCTTAGTAGAATATACGACCACTTTCTTTCACTCTTTCCCCGCAAATTATACATATTAAAATACCTTTTAATTCCCTTAGGAAATCTTAATTCTACAGTTCCCAACTCACTTTTAGAAACTATAGTTTTCTGCCTCTCCAGGCTCATATCTCTCTAGAGCTTCATAGTTCAATATGATAGCCACCAGCCACAAGTGGCAATTTAAATTTTAATTAGTAATTAACATGAAATAAAATTAGTTCAGTTCTTTAATTACACTAGATACATCTCAAGGACCCAGTAGTTAGATGTGGTGGTGGCTGCCGTATTGGTAATGCAGATACAGAATATTTCATCATTGTAGAAAGTTCTGCTGGACAAACACTGCTGTGGTACACTGTTCCCATCCACCAAATCTTTCTCTGCCTCTCTTTTACCTTTTAATTCCCTTAGGAAATCTTAATTCTACAGTTCCCAACTCACTTTTAGAAACTATAGTTTTCTGCCTCTCCAGGCTCATATCTCTCTAGAGCTTCATAGTTCAATATGATAGCCACCAGCCACAAGTGGCAATTTAAATTTTAATTAGTAATTAACATGAAATAAAATTAGTTCAGTTCTTTAATTACACTAGATACATCTCAAGGACCCAGTAGTTAGATGTGGTGGTGGCTGCCGTATTGGTAATGCAGATACAGAATATTTCATCATTGTAGAAAGTTCTGCTGGACAAACACTGCTGTGGTACACTGTTCCCATCCACCAAATCTTTCTCTGCCTCTCTTTCTATGTATATCCTTCTTAGGAGTCCCACGTAAATTCACATGTTTTTTTTTTTTTTTTTCCCCATCACCTCTAACTAGCACCTGTATTATGTATTTATTTATGTATAATATAATCTAATTGCTAATACATAATAATACATGTATATGTACCATGTAAATGCATACTTACATTTTAATATGAATAAAACCTTTTAGCTAAATCGGTTGAGGCTCTTGATGGTAGAATTTCAGATCACGACTACTGAAAGAGAAAGTAAGACAGAGATGAAATGGGTTGGGTATGAGGGTGAGTGGGGAGCAGTCAGCCAGACCTTTGAGTTGCTCAAAACTATACATGGTAGACAAGTATTTTCTAACCAACTTTTTATTATGAAAAGGTTGAAATGTAGAGAAAATTTGAAAGAATAACAACACGTGAACATCCACATACACTGTACCTAGAGTCACTGACATTTGTCAAGTTAATCCAATCTGATGACCCATTTGAAAACTAGATTTCAGGCAGATGGCTATTTACTGCTCCCTACTTCAGTGTGTATCTCCCATTACCAGGGGCATTCCACCTTATTGTTATCATACACACAACATGAATGCTAATTCCACATCAGTTAAGCATTTACTCACACTAACTATTTCAATGGTATGCATTCTTTCCCAAGTGAAAAATAGATATTAGCTGAACAATGAGGATTTTGTTTCCCTTCAACTCTGTGCACCTGTCATATACGTATAAACCCATTGTTCCACTCAAGGAGTCCAGAGTATTTCATCTTCCCTTGGTTGCCCTGAGATGTCAAGGAGAAGATCTAGAAATAGATCACTGTCTGATATTGTCAGCAAGGTGGATCTCTTTCACTTACCAGCCATCCTGTGAGAGAGTTTGTAGCCTAAGCTACAGGGAACCTAAGAGGACTTAAGGGGAATGACTCAGATGATGAGAGGGTAAAACAAAGAAATGTAAGGAGCAGCCCTTGATCTCAAAGACTTTAAGAGTCAGTGCTTTTGAATTGGATAAATACCATTGCCATTTTCACTGTAACACCTATCATATCTCCTATCTATATTGCAACTTCTTGCAGCATCTTTAGCCCAGTGCTTAACATGGACTAGGCACAAAATACATGTTTATTGAAATTAAAATCTCAAAACAGTCATCAGAACAGGTTCATCTGTCACATGGAAGGTGACAAGAAATGTGGAAACAAATTATAAAGTCTGCTGGGCCAGGAGCTATATCTTCTACTTCTTCTTATACTACATAAACCTGCTTCAGTGCTGAGTCTACAGCAGGCTTATTTGTTAAAGGGATGAATGAGTGAATAAATGAATGAATTAAGCAGAATTGAATTTAATGAACAGAAAATATAATTTAGAAACTGGGTTTAGTGTGGGTACATTGCTGTAAAGTCTGATAATACCTCTTTATAAAAGATAAGGGAGATGTGAATGGCTTCCTTGTGACTACTTTTTGTTTGTTTATGCATATATCTGGACTTTGGACAACACATGTACATACACGAGACACAGCACCAACATGAAGATACTTATCAGCCTATTCCTGGGGATTGGTCCTTGCTTCTTCTTATTTTCTAGGTATATGGAGCCTCTGTTCATTTTGCCTTGAATACGTACTCTACTCTTGCAGAGGAAGAGTAGACATAACATTACTGGTTTAAATGCCTTCCTTGTAGAGTTTTCTCATGTTTAAAGACAGTGAATTGGAATATAAATGAGGTTTGTATTACTGAAAAAAAATCCTCCAAAAATTTGAACTGATTTACACAGACTTCATTAACTATGCAAAATCCTATGATTATTTGAAATTAGCTAAGTGTGCAATAGAGGTAGTAATTTATAACAGTTTATCTGGGGGGGGGATGGAGATGAGGTTAATAATTTTAATTAGGGTAGGCTAAACTGACTTCACAAATATGTGACAAAGTATGGTAGCAGTTCAGGGCCAAATGTTTCTGGTCAGTGAGCAGTACTTCTCCAAGTGATTCAGGGACCCAGTCTCCTTCCATCTCAAGGCCCTGCTATATGCCAGGGTCTTGTATTCTTGCATCAAGTTGGAAAAACAGAAAAACTCTGACCTAGAGCTTTAGGTGACTTCAAAATGAAAAAGATAGAAAGAAATGTAAGCCCCAAAAATATGAGGATCCACAGTGAGAGAGGAAGTAGTTTTAGGATTGTACACTGATTCAGCAGTGTCTGGATACCACGTTGTAAAGGGAACATTGAAAAACTAGAGCTAAATCAGAAAAAGATAGACCAAGAAGGCACTGGCACCCCACTCCAGTACTCTTGCCTGGAAAATCCCATGGATGGAGGAGCCTGGTAGGCTGCAGTCCGTGGGGTCACTAGGAGTCAGATACGACTGAGTGACTTCACTTTAACTTTTCACTTTCATGCGTTGGAGAAGGAAATGGCAATCCACTCCAGTGTTCCTGCCTGGAGAATCCAAGGGACGGAGGAGCCTCGTGGGCTGCCGTCTCTGGGGTCACACTGAGTTGGACACGACTGACGTGACTTAGCAGCAGCAGCAGCAGCAGAAGTAGTAAAGACAGACCCAGAAGCATGTCTAGGAAGAAAGAAGAAGTAGAAATAGACAGATTTGTCCTGGGCAAGAGAATTATGGGACCATTCACTAATGGATAAAGGTCTGTTAGAGGAAGGAGTGGAATCCTTTGGTGGGGGAGGGTTCTAGAAGCCTGGACTTTTGACTCTTACAGAATTTAAGAGGGTAAGAAATATGTATTCCCTAGCTCCTAGCACTTTGCCTAACACATCTCAGTCAGTAAATATGTATGAATAGAATTTAGAACTAATTGTCATGACCCCATGTTTCTGTATTGCTGGATCCTACTGTGGTATTGGAGAAGACTCTTGAGAGTCCCTTGGACTGCAAGGAGATCCAACCACTCCATCCTAAAGGAGATCAGCCCTGGGATTTCTTTGGAAGGAATGGTGCTAAAGCTGAAACTCCATTACTTTGGCCACCTCACGCGAAGAGTTGACTCATTGGAAAAGACTCTGATGCTGGGAAGGATTGGGGGCAGGAGGAGAAGAGAATGACTGAGGATGAGATGGCTGGATGGCATCACTGACTTGATGGACGTGAGTCTGAATGAACTCCAGGAGATGGTGATGGACAGGGAGGCCTGGCATGCTGCGATTCATGGGGTCGCAGAGTCGGACACGACTGAGCAACTGAACTAAACTGAACTGAAGAGGGGGTTCTGATACCAAGAGTACAGAAGAATTGGCTGAATGTGCGAGGAATGTTGTAGCCACACCACACTGATGTTGCAACAAGTGGCGGCATTTGCACCATGCAGTATCCCCTTCTCAGTGGCTTTTTTCACCTCTGATTCAAGGGTTCATTAGCCCAGATCAAGCTTTCAAAAGTAGCCATGTCACAGCAAGTTTCAGCACAGTCGCCACCGTCACCAGAAATCACACAAAAATTAATTGACCTGGTGATCCATCAGAAAAGTTATTCCTCAGAATTGAAAGATTCCTTTGGAAGTCTCTTCTTGGTCCCTGGCCTCCTGCCAGGGTTTTCCTGATGCTGCTGTGGGTTTGCGTTTAAGATTCTATTTCTACAGCCTTTTAGCCACACACCCCTCTGCATAGAAGCACTCAGTCAGTGGTCATGGCCACCCATTGGATACCTTTTCTTTTTTAAATGCCTTAACAGCAGTCCTGCTGACCAGAGAGTTGCAGGGAGAGGAAACCTCTGAATCCTACTTAAAAGATATTCAGGCTTTGTGTAGAGGGGGTCACTAGCACTGAGATGCCAGGAAATATTGGAAATCTTTGTTGTCTATTTGAGTTTAGAAGTTGGTTGTGATTCTTAGAGCTGATGTGTCTAAGAGGAGCTTGAAACACAAGAATCATAGCATTACAGATTACTCCAGAAGCCTCCCAGAAGTGACTAAGGGTTACTTCCTCCCGCTTCGAAAAATGGCCTTAGACAACAAGTAAAATGACTAGCCCTCATGTATCTTTGCTTAGTGCTCTGTGTGTTCTCAGAGACTTTTTTATGTAGTCAGTTCACCAAGTGACACTTCAAGGGAGAAAATGCTTTGGCAAAGATAAAATTTTAGACAAACTACTCTTTGTACCTCACTTTCATCAATAGAAGAACTGCCAGTGTACAGAAGGAGATGCTCCTCTCTCTTACAGAAAGTCTGAATTTGGCAATAAGGAGTTCATGATCTGAGACACAGTCAGCTCCTGGCTTTGTTTTTGCTGACTGTACAGAGCTTCTCCATCTTTGGTTGAAAAGAATATAATCAATCTGATTTTGGTATTGACCATCTGGTGATGTCCATGTGTAGAGTGTTCTCTTGTGTTGTTACAAGAGGGTGTTTGCTATAACCAGTGCGTTCTCTTGGCAAAACTTTTAGCCTTTGCCCTGCTTCGTTTTGTACTCCAAGGCCAATTTTCCTGTCACTCTAGGTAGCTCTTGACTTCCTACTTTTGCATTCCAGTCCTCTATAAAGAAGAGGACATCTTTTTTGGGTGTTAGTTCTAGAAGGTCTTGTAGGTCTTCATAGAACTGTTCAACTTCAGCTTCTTCAGCATTACTGGTTGGGGCATGGACTTGGATTATTGTGATATTGAATGGTTTGCCTTGAAAATGAACAGAGATCATTCTGTGGATTTTGAAATTGTATCCAGTTACTGTGTTTTGGACTCTTTTGTTGACTATGATTGCTATTTCATTTCTACTGAGGGATTTTTGTCCACAGTAGTAGATACAATGGTCATCTGAGTTAAATTCACCCATTCCAGTCCATTTTAGTTCACTGATTCCTAAAATGTCAATGTTCACTCTTTCCATTTCCTATTTGACCACTTCTAATCTGCCTTGATTCATTGACCTAACATTTCAGGTTCCTATTGCAATATTGCTCTTTACAGCATTGGACTTTACTTCTATACCCATCACATCAACAGCTGTGTGTTGTTTCTGCTTTGTCTCCATCTCTTCATTCTTTCTGGAGTTATTTCTCTGCTCTTCTCTAGTAGCATATTGGGCATCTACCAACCTGGGGAGTTCATCCTTCAGTGTTATACCTTTTTGCCTTTTCATACTCTTCAAACAGATATCACCAGAAGGTCAACACCGAAATCAGATTGATTATATTCTTGGCAGCAAAAGATGGAGAAGCTCTATAAAGTTAGCAAAAACAAGACCAGGAGCTGACTGTGGCTCAGATCATGATCTTCTTATTGCTAAATTCAGACTTAAAATGAA
>SJYC01099380.1:0-66769 GCA_006408675.1 Madoqua kirkii
CAAATAGGAAAAGGAGTACGTCAAGGCTGTATATTGTCACCCTGCTTATTTAACTTATATATAGAGTACATCATGTGAAATGCTG
Organism: Madoqua kirkii; assembly: GCA_006408675.1. Classification (NCBI taxonomy): domain Eukaryota; kingdom Metazoa; phylum Chordata; class Mammalia; order Artiodactyla; family Bovidae; genus Madoqua; species Madoqua kirkii. Next base: position 86 of record SJYC01099380.1, read on the forward strand.
GTCTGGATGAAGCACAAGCTGGAATCAAGATTGCCAGGAGAAATATCAATAACCTCAGATATGCAGATGACACCACCCTTATGGCAGAAAGTGAAGAGGACCTCAAAAGCCTCTTCATGAAAGTGAAAGATGAGAATGAAAAAGTTGGCTTAAAGCTCAACATTAAGAAAATGAAAATCATGGCAACTGGTTCCATCACTTCATGGGAAATAGATGGAGAAATAGTGGAAACAGTGTCAGACTTTATTTTTTTGGTCTCCAGAATCACTGAAGATGGTGATTGCAGCCATGAAATTAAAAGATGCTTGGAGAAGACTCTTGAGAGTCCCTTGGACTGCAAGGAGATCTAACCAATCCGTTCTGAAGGAGATCAGTCCTGAGATTTCTTTGGAAGGAACATTGCTAAAGCTGAAACTCCAGTACTTTGGCCACCTCATGTGAAGAATTGATTTACTGAAAAAGACTCTGATGCTGAGAAGGATTGGGGGCAGGAGGAGAAGGGGACAACTGAGGATGAGATGGCTGGATGGCATCACTCACTCAGTGGATGTGAGTCTAAGTGAACTCTGGGAGTTGGTGATGGACAGGGAGGCCTGGAGTACTGCAATTCATGGGGTCAAAAGGAGTCAGACAGGACAGAGTGACTGAACTGAACTGAACTACTCCTTGGAAGGAAAGTTATGACCAACCTAGATAATATATTCAAAAGTAGAGACATTCTTTTGCCAACAAAGATCCATCTAGTCAAGGCTATGGTTTTTCCAGTGGTCATGTATGGATGTGAAAGTTGGACTGTGAAGAAAGCTGAGCGGTAAAGAATTGATGCTTTTGAACTGTGGTGTTGGAGAAGACTCTTGAGAGTCCCTTGGATTGCAAGGAGATCCAGCCAGTCCATTCTGAAGGAGATCAGTCCTGGATGTTCTTTGGAAGGACTGATGCTAAATGAATGACTAGTAATGCTGAGCACCTTTTAATTTTGCTTTGGCCACAGGCTTTTTTTTTTTTTTGGTATGGGGCAGAAATGTCCATTCACATCTTTGCCCATTTGAAAATTGAATTACTTGTCTTTTATTGTTTTGTAAGAATTCTTTATACATTCAAGATACAAGTCCCTTATCAAATAAATAAGTTTCAAATATATTCTCCCATTCTGTGGGTTGTCTTTTCATTTTCTTAATGGTGACCACACAGAAGTTTTTAATTTGGATGAAGTCCAATTTAAAATTTTTTCTCTTGTTTATGTTTTGGTGTTCTGCCTAAGAAGACTTTGCCTAACCAAAGGGTCAAAAAATTTGCTTCTGTGTTTTCTTCTAAGAGGTTTATAGCTTTAGTGCTTATATTTCAACCTGTGATCCATTTTGAGTTAATTTTTGTACATGGTGTGAAATAGGCATCCAACAACAATGTCTTCATTTTTTCCCCCTCTTCATTGTTCTGTTTCTCCCTCAGAGATTAAAGCGTCTGCCTGGAATGCAGGAGACCAGGGTTCCATCCCTGGGTCGGGAAGATCCCCTTGAGAAGGAAATGGCAACCCACTCCAGTACTCTTGCCTGGAGAATCTCATGGAGGGAGGAGCCTGGTGGGCTACAGTCCATGGGGTTGCAAAGAGTCAGAATTCACTTCACTTCTTTTGTATATGTATATCTAGTTGTCCAAGCAGTATTTATTGAAAACACTTTCTCACCTTACTGTATTATCTTGGTGGTGGTGGTTTAGCCACTAAGTTGTGATCCCATGGACTGTAGCCTACCAGGCTCTTCTGTCCATGGGATTGTCCAGGGAAGAATACTGGAGTGATTTGCCATTTCCTTCTCTAGCAGATCTTCACAACCCAGGAATCTAACCTGGGTCTCCTGCATTTCAAGCAGATTCTTTACCAACTGAGCTACAAGGGAAGCAATGATATTAGCACCTATAAAAATTCAATGGACAATACATGTAAGGGTTTGTTTTTGAGCAGTCAATTTTACTCTATTGCTATATGTCTATTCTTATGCCAATGTCACACTCTTGATCTTTATAGTACATTTTGAAATCAGGAAATGTGTGTTCTCCCAATTTGCTCTTTTTCAAGATTATTTTGGCTGTTGTCTCTGACATTTCAATTTCTGCAAAAAAAGTTTCTGCAATAGGTCCTTAAATTCAGTTCAGTTCAGTCACTCAGTCATGTCTGACTCTTTGTGACTCCATGAACCGCAACACGCCAGGCCTCCCTGCCCATCACCAACTCCTGGATTCCACCCAAACCCATGTCCATCCAACCATATCATCCTCTGTTGTCCCCTTCTCCTCTTGCCTTCAGTCTTTCCCAGCATCAGGATCTTTTCCAATGAGTCAGCTCTTCACCTCAGGAGGCCAAAGTATTGGAGTTTCAGCTTCAACATCAGTTCTTCCAATGAACACCCTGGACTGATCTCCTTTAGGGTGGACTGACTGGATCTCTTTGCAGTCCAAGGAACTCTCAAGAGTCTTCTTCAACACCATAGTTCATCATTTCTTCAGCACTCAGCTTTCTTTATAGTCCAACTCACATCCATACATGACCACTAGAAAAACCATAGCTAGATGGTTTGACTAGATGGACCTTTGTTGGCAAAGTAATGTCTCTGCTTTTTAATATGCTATCTAGGTTGGTCATACCTTTCCTTCCAAGGAGTAAGAGTCTTATAATTCCATGGCTGCAATCACCATCTGCAGTGATTTTGGACTCAGAAAAATTTAATCCTCTGTTTTCTCAACTATTTAAAAATACTGATGATCTGCCTTCTATGGAGTTCTTGTGAGACCCCAAGGAACCTGAACCTGTTATAATGTTAAAATATACTAAACCTTCATTTTGGGGAAAATCTGTTTTGCTCTTTTCACTAACCTAGCATTGCTAATTTTGACTAGCAATATCACTGTACTGCTTCTCGACTTGATGAACCATGATGTCTCCCAGTTTCCACAAGGACCACCATTATGCTGTGTCCTGTTAGAAACACAAAATTCTGAGTCTATAAAACAAAATGACCTCCCATCCATGAAGTTGTGATGAGGTTACTATCAGAAAAGAGAGAAGGGAGCATCAATTGGAAGGGAGGGAAAATAAGGGGAAATAGAGAACTTCTTTGGCTGCAGAAAGAGCATAGAGAGTTAAGCTAGAAACAGGTTTTGTCTCTTGAAAGTTTAGTATCTGCAAGGCAGTGCTGAGGCCAGAATATTTTCCAACTTCCTCTAGACTTCACTCCACCTCTGGAACGGGTTACCATTTCCTTCTCCAGGGAATCTTCCCCACCCAGGGATTGAACCTACATCTTCTGCATTGGCAGGCAAATTCTTTACCACTGAGCCACCACTATTTTATTTGCCACTCTTTGAAGTTATAGGGAAAGTGGACTCTGGGTATACTGTGGGCATCAATACAGCACTTACAATTCCCTACACCCTGCCTGTGCACTTGTGATACTTGCTTTGCAACACAAGACTGTTCATCCTAGGATATTTCTTTTGGAAACACAGGAAAAGTGAGAGATTCCATAAAATTAAATGGCTATTGGACCTGGCCCTGAATCTGAGATGATAGGGGATGGGCATGGATTCCTTATCCAGACACCTGTACCTGTGACATGAGGCATTTTTGTCTAATTTGATCACCCCCATTTTCTCCAGTGTATCTTTAACTCATTTAGGTTATGAAATACCACTAGCTTCTTAAGTCTTAGAATACAGAGCTGGCAGAGAATCGTTAGAGATCCATTACTCTGCCCTTTCCTCCTACAAATGATGTTCTGCAATGAGGAAAATTAAAGTAACCTTCAAAGACTCAACGAGTCTAGGTTAGTACCTGAAAGCTGCTTCTACTGCCCACGAGCCAACTGTGTGCAGAGCACCTGTAAGTTTTGCTTTGACTCTTGGCAAATTAGAAAACCTTCATTTAGGCTGGAGGTGACTCCTGCCCCAAAGGGAACTTCCTACCTGCCCCTCTTCTTACTACGATTAGGCTTATAAACAAAGAGTTTTATCTCCTCAGTGCTAAAACAAAACAATTGCATTGTTTAACTTGGAGAGTTGAACAGCCTCTCATCAAAGGTGAGGAAACAATACCACCCTCTGGGTCTCCCATCATTAGATAGTAATACTCTTCCCTCTCTGCTCTACCTGTTTAAATTCTACCAGCACAGCCAGACCTTACCGTGGAACCTCTCTGAGCTCTCCAGTGAGATTGTTCATCTTAAAAAACATGCTCAGCATTCCTTAACTCTTTTCTATTAGATAGGCAGCCAAGATTCACTAATGCCTAACTGTGTGTCAGGGACTGGAACAGACATCACGAAGGAGGCACAAATGAATAAGACTTAATGCTTATCATTAAGGAACCCAATATATTACTCAATATGTCAGCAAATTTGGAAAACTCAGCAGTCACCTTAGGACTGGAAAAGGTCAGTTTCCACTCCAGTCCCGAAGAAGGGCAATGCCGAAGACTGTTAAAACTATTGTGCAGTTACACTCATTTCACATGCTTGCAAGGTAATGCTCAAAATCCTTCCAGCTAGGCTTCAGTTGTACATGTACCGAGAACTTCCAGATGTACAAGCTGGACTTAGAAAACACAGAGGAACCAGAGATCAAATTGCCAGCATCCACTGGATCATAGAGAAAGCAAGAGAATTCCAGAAAAAACATCACTTCTGCTTCATTGACGATGCTTAAGCCTTTAATTGTGTGGATCATAAACAAACTGTGGAAAATTCTTCAAGAGATGGAAATACCAGACCACGTTACCTGTTTCCTGAGAAACATGTATGCAGGTCAAGTTAGAACCAGATGTGGAACAATGGACTGGTTCATTCAGCAGTCACCTTAGGACTGGAAAAGGTCAGTTTCCACTCCAGTCCCGAAGAAGGGCAATGCCGAAGACTGTTAAAACTATTGTGCAGTTACACTCATTTCACATGCTTGCAAGGTAATGCTCAAAATCCTTCCAGCTAGGCTTCAGTTGTACATGTACCGAGAACTTCCAGATGTACAAGCTGGACTTAGAAAACACAGAGGAACCAGAGATCAAATTGCCAGCATCCACTGGATCATAGAGAAAGCAAGAGAATTCCAGAAAAAACATCACTTCTGCTTCATTGACGATGCTTAAGCCTTTAATTGTGTGGATCATAAACAAACTGTGGAAAATTCTTCAAGAGATGGAAATACCAGACCACGTTACCTGTTTCCTGAGAAACATGTATGCAGGTCAAGTTAGAACCAGATGTGGAACAATGGACTGGTTCAAAATTGGGAAAGGAGTATGTCAAGGTTGTATATTGTCACCCTAATTGTTTAACTTATATGCAAAGTACATCATGGGAAGTTCCAGACTGGATGGATCACAAGTTTAATTAAAGATTGCAGGGAAGAAACATCAACAAGCTCAGATTTGCAGAAGATACCACTTTATTGGCCAAAAGTGAAGAGGAACCAAAGAGCCTCTTGATGAGAGTGAAAAAAGCTGGGTTAAACTCAACATTCAGAAAACTAAGATCATGGCATCTGGTCCCATCACTTTATGGCAAATAGATGGGGCAAAAGTGAAAACAATGACAAATTTTATTTCCTTGGGCTCCAAAATCACTGTGGACAGATGACTTCAGCCATGAAATTAAAAGACACTTGCTCCTTGTTAGGAAAGCTATAACAGACCTAGACAGTCTATTAAAAAGTAGAGACATCAGTTTGTCAACAAAGGTACGTGTAGTCAGTCAAAGCTATGGTTTTTCCAGTGTCATGTACAGATGTGAAGAAGGCTGAGCATAGAAGAATTGATGTTTTTACAACCATGGTGCTAGAGAAGACTTTTGAGAGTTCCTTGGACAGCAATGAGATCAAACCAGTTAATCCTAAAGGAAATCAATGCTGAATATTCACTGAAAGGACTGAAGCTGAGGCTTCAATATTTTGACTACCTGATGCAAAGAGCCAGCTTGTTGGAAAAGACCCTGATGCTGGGAAAGCAGGTGGAGAAGGGGGCAAGATTGAGATGGTTGGATGGTGTCACTGACTCAGTGAACATGAGTTTGAGCAGACTCAGGGAGAGAGTGAAGGACAAAGAAGCCTTGTGTGATTCTAAAAGAGTTTGGAATGGGATTTCAAAGAGCTGGGCGTGACTTAGTGATGGAACAATAAGAAAAGGAACATAGGCAATGGTGGAGAGAACAGAAGCACACAGACACACACACACAGACTTCAAGGCAATATATGGCAGATTAAAAAAAAAACAAAAAACATGCAGAGGGTTTGGAGGGGTATAAACACTTCCAGCAGGGGTAAAAAGAAGGCGTCTGTTTCTGATGGAAGTGGCATTAAAACTCCTGCTGTACAAGTCAGGTTTACTCATCAAAGCTTTTTTTCTAGAAAATGTACTTATTGCTTGATAAATGTTAGTCTCTGCTTCGTACTAAATTTAAAACTTTTCAAGGACAGGAACTATATTTATGACACATCGAGATAGTTTAGTAAATAGGTGTGGAAGTGCTGAGTTTTCTCCCTTGAACTTGTAGTAATATTACCCAAATAATGATGAACTTTAATTGACTTGAGTCTGTAGGGAAGCATATATGTTATCAAATGGATGCCTCTGAGTGCCTTCCTTCCAGAAGCAATTTTATTCCATGATGCTCATGAGTACATCTGTATACGATTTCTAAGATAACTTTTCCTGCACTGTTCTCTGTAATTAGAAGATTCTCACCCTCTTCCTCTAGTCATGCTCATTTACACAGATCTCAGACAGTCATGCTCTTCTGCTGCTTCCTTTCTTCCTCTTTCTTCTTCCCTGGTTCCTAAGCCTTTTCTCTCGGGTATAACCAGTGAAGCAGTGAGCCCTGGCGGTATGTGCATTCCCAGCGCTCCTTGCTCCGTTTCAGAGTCAGCAACCATAAAACAAGAAGCTCCCTTGAGCTTGAGCTTTTAACCCAGAGGAGTCAAGAATTCTGGAGCTGGGGACTGAAGTGTTTCAAAGAGGAAGAATATACTTTCTGAAGAAACCTGCTCTAAGCCCACTCTCATTCAGGTCAAGGTATGGTTTGCCTGAATTCAGGTCACCGGGAGTATTGTTGTTTGGTCACTAAATCGTGTCCAACTCTTTGTGACTCCTCTTCAAATACAACTTGATGGGTTTCCATAACAAGGAAAGTTAAGTTCAGCTTCCTGTAACAGAAAACTCACAGAACAAATCTCAGACAAGATAGAAGTTGAGTTTTCTCATGACTAAGGAAGTCTAGAGGAAAGAATGCCAGGGCTGGTGAGGCTGCTTCACCCTGTCCCCAGGACCTGACTCCTCTTGGTCTCTCCACTGTCCTCGGGGCTCATGGTTAGACTCAAGCGTAAACTCTTATTGAAACTGCTGATGCTGTAGGCGTCCTGAGAAAAGGGGGAAATGGATGGAGTATGCAGGGTCATCTTCACAGAAGATCAAGGATAGAAGTGGGTTAGGACTGAAAGATGGCTGGACATGTAGAGAACAGGCCTGGGAAACTCTGTGGAAAGGGCAAGAGTGGGAAGGAAAGCAGTTCCCTGTCATTCCATCCAGGGCGAGAGCTGGATCACAGGCCCGCCCTGGCTGTGCCGCCTGACCAGGGAGCCTCTTTCTTCATGCTGCCGGAGCAGTTAGAGTGCGTGCGTCCCTGCTGTGGTCAGCTCAGCATCTGTGTGTTGGCTTTCCAGCACGCTCTCTTAGACATCTTTGAGTGGCCCACAGAGACCATAGCTGATTGTGTAATGGTCAGGGTGACACCATACTATGGTTAGGCCCTTTCCATTTTTAGTTATAAGGAGGCTTGGTTTCGTCAGTTTATTTTCTGTGTGCACCCTCCTTCCACTCTTTTCTCAGCCTTTTACAATACAGGACCTGTGGGCCATTCTTGTGAGCTTAACAAAATAGTACAGTGCCCAGGATACATGCCCAGACCTGGCTTTTCAGTGTCTCCAGCTTTTGTTCTTAGATGGGGGAACAGAACTAGACTCAGTATAGAGTGTTTGGAGCTTCAGAAGCCACCCTTGTGTTCCCTTCCCTAGCCCAAGACATGGTTTTATGTTCTTTCCATGTGATTTCCCTCTACAACTTGTACATGATTTGCACAGACGTCAATGTCAAAGTGAATTGTAGTATAGGATGAAGATATTTGTCATTAGCCTGGTGATTGCTATTAATTGTTGATTATGAACACACTGGCCTAGGACAGGGTTTGACTAATGAGGCAAGGCCCTGCCGGCTAAGGAATACTCTGCTCTTAGGAAATACAGTATACTTGTGTGACTGGGAAAAACATGTGTCATATTTTGTTTTGCTTTTCAACACCAAGGTCTGAAGTTTGAGTTTTCATTGATTTTTTCTGGGCAGGACCAGTGTCACAGTTTCTCTATATGACAGGCAGAGACTGGCAATAATTGATTTGGCAGTGACTTACAGTGACTCTTGCCTTCTGATTTCAGATAGAAGAAGAGACGATTCTTTCATGGGTCTGTATAATCAAGTGATAGTAGAAAGTAATAGGGAAAGATAAAAATGGGTGTCATCAAATGTTATTGTTCAGGACAGGTTTGGGACTGAGGTAAAGTGATTTTTTTTTCCAATAACATCAAGATCTAGAAGAAGCCGAAAAGTTTATCTTGACCAATCCCTTCATGTTACAAGCAAAGTAATTTGGTAACAGAAGCTGAACTTGAACCCAGGATTCAAATTCCAGACCAGCAATCTTGGCATAAGCTTTCTCTGAGTACTGTTTTGCCAAGACTTTACCCAGGCACGTGTTCTGAGAAAAGGTGCCTAAGCACCTGATGCTTGGAGTGAGCTGATTATCTGATAAGACCTGTTTTAATTCCTTCATGGATCATAGAAAACAAATGAATTCATTTTAAAAATAGTAAATTTTGCTAAGTAAATAGCTCAGGTTTTAACTAATATTCAGTTCAGTTCAATTCAGTTCAGTCCCTCAGTCATGTCTGACTCTTTGCGACCCCATGAATTGCAGCACGCCAGGCCTCCCTGTCCATCACCATCTTCCGGAGTTCACTCAGACTCATGTCCATCAAGTTATTGATGCCATCCAGCCGTCTCATCCTCTGTTGTCCCCTTCTCCTCCTGCCCCCAATCCCTCCCAGCATCAGTACAATATACAGCCTTGATGTACTCCTTTTCCTATTTGGAACCAGTCTGTTGTTCCATATCCAGTTGTAACTGTTGCTTCCTGACCTGCATATAGGTTTCTCAGAGGTAGGTCAGGTGGTCTGGTATTCCAATCTCTTTCAGAATTTTCCACAGTTTATTGTGATCCACACAGTTGAAGTCTTTGGCATAGTCAATAAAGCAGAAATAGATGTTTTTCTGGAATTCTCTTGCTTTTTCAGTGATCTAGTGGATGTTGGCAATTTGATATCTGGTTCCTCTGCCTTTTCTAAAACCAGTTTAAAGATCTGGAAGTTCACAGTTCACGTATTGCTGAAGCCTGGCTTGGAGAATTTTGAGCATTCCTTTACTAGCATGTGAGATGAGTGCAATTGTGTGGTAGTTTGAGCATTTTTTGGCATTGCCTTTCTTTTGAATTGGAATGAAGACTGACCTTTTCCAGTCCTGTGGCCACTGCTGAGTTTTTCCAAATTTGCTGACACATTGAGTGCAGCACTTTCACAGCATCATCTTTCAGTATTTGAACTAGCTCTAGTGGAATTCCATCACCTCCACTAGCTTTGTTTGTAGTGATGCTTTCTAAGGCTCACTTGATTTCACATTTCAGGATGTCTGGCTCTAGATGAGTGATCACACCATTGTGATTATTTCATGATTATAATTAATATCATTACTGCATGGTAAATATGTGTATTATATTGACTTGAATATGTGAACATTCATGATGAAGAAATATGGTCAACTGTATCTCCAACTTGGCAAACAAAGATTCCTGATAGAATGGAATCTTCTTGGGAAAAATATGGGAAACATTTGCCCCCTTTATTTCCTCTCCTTACTCCATTATGCTCTAGAATGATTCCTCTCCAAGCAGTTCTCCTGATTTCAGAAATATAGTCAAGAACCAATCCTCAAAGGATGGATAGGGTTGCATTTGATGACTCAGGAAAACATCATACCCTCTTTTTTTTTTTGGCATAGTCAAAAGGACCTTAGTAGCAAGTGGAGGGTACAAGTCACTCAGCTAACCATTGACTCAATAAATATACACAGGACACTGCTCAGTGTGCCCAGCCCTAGACTTAAGTCCATGGGAATTTAAGAGCAAACATGACTCCAAGCCTCAAAGGGCTCAGAGCATATTGAAAAGAGAAAAGATATAAACACATAAAAATAATAGTAAATAATTAAGGGCTTGTGTTAGAGTTCCCTAGAGAAACAGAAGCAACTGAATATGTACCGATATACAGAAAGAATCTTTTCCGAGGAATTGGCACATGGGACTGTGAATAGTGAAGAGTCCACGATCTGCCATCTGCAAGCTGGAGGCTCAGGAAAGACAGGAGTGGATATAGTTCCTGTCCAAACCCGAGGTCCTGAGAACCAGGAGAGAAAACGTTAGTTTTAGTCCAGGCAGGAGGGCTCAAGAACAAGGAGGGCTAATGTCTGAGGGCAGAAGAGGGTGGGTGCTCCCACTCGAGTAAAGAGCAGACCCACAATCTTTGTGTTATATTCAGGTCCCCAGCAGATTGGATGATGCTCACCTACAGGGATGAAGGTGATCTTTACTCAGTCTGTAGATTCAAATACTAATCTCTTCCAGAAGGACCCTTATAGACATACCAAGCAATTATGATTTACCAGTTCTCCAGGCAGCGTTTCTTCGCTCAGTCATGTTGGCATATAAAGTGAACCATCACAGGGCTCAAATGTTTGGTGTTGACTGATAGTAACAGTCAGGTGTTAGACGAGATAAAAGATGGTTGAACAATAAAGAATCCAGAGCAGGCTTCAGGCAGACACTAGAGCTGGGCTTGACTTGAACAGAAGGTGATTTGAACAGCAGGAAAAAGGGGAACTTGGGGAAAGTCACCTGTAGACACCTGCCCTCAATTACTGATCAGGTGCCCTGGGGAGGCACTTCACTCCTTGATCTCGTTCTGTCTTCTTGATATCCCATGAGAGAGCTATGATAATCCTCATTTTACAGATGAGGAAACAGAGTCTATGGATAAATAGGTATTCCTTATCACCCAGTTAGCAAATATGTGTTAAGATCCCAACTATGACTGGGTGACTCTGGGAACTTTTCTCTCAACCATTCTGTTTCCTTTTCCAGTTATTTAATTGATGTTTTTCTCAGTCTCCACAAACACTTGTTCTTTTTGATCTTCAGTTTCCAGCCTGATTGGAGTTTGTGTGGCCAGGGATTCCATGATGAAACATTCCTTGCAGGTTTCTCATAGAGAAAAACTCAACTTCTGCCTTCCCTAAGTGCTTCTTTCTTCCTCCTCCTTCCTTCTCCCCCTCCATTTTCCCTCCCTCCCTCTCTTTCTTTCCACAAATATTTATTAATTTCTTTTCAGACACTCAAATTTCCTAAACATAATTTGTGTAAATATAATTCCAGTCCAGGTCACAGTGGAATCAGGCGTAGAGACACCACCTCATACCTGCAGATGAAGCGTGCATTGGTGTTGCCCTATTTAGGGTATAGAATCCACAAAACAGCCCAGGCATGAGAGAGTATTTTCAGAGCAGTCAGTAAGAGGTTGAATGAGTTATAAACTATGTCAACAAATCAGTATTTAAATCTCAACTTTGTTATTAAATTCTCTCAGCCTCAGAGAAGTCATGTGAACCATTTATGCTACACGTTTTTCAAGCATAAAATGGGACAAATAATTCCTCCCTAGTGAACTTTACAAGGGTGTTGGGAGGCATGAGAGGTAGTATATGTGTGAAAACTGTTCCGGAAACTGAAGTCCACCCCAGGCCCTGTGACACTTGCTGAATGAGCCGCCTTGCTGGCTGATAAAACACATGACTACGGGCCAACCTGGCAACTCACTGACTACACCAGTGGTCCCCATCTTTTTGGCAACAGGGATCAGTTCTGTGGAAGATAATGTTTCCAGAGAACCGTGGGGTGGAGTGGGGTGGGGGCAGTGGTTTGGGCGTGATTTGCATAAGGAGCGTACAACCTAGATCCCTTTCCTGCACAGTTCACAGTAGGGTTCATGTTGCAATGAGAACCTAATGCGGCTGCTGATCTGATAGGACGCAGAGCTCAAGTGTAATGCGAGCGATGAGGAGTGGCTGTAAAGGTAGGTGAAGCTTCACTCACTCGCTCCCCCACTGCTCATCTCCTGTTGAGCACCTGGCTCCTAGCTGGCCACAGACCGTACCGTTCCATGGTTCTGGGGATGGGACCTCTGAACTACACCATGCTCTATTATTTGATTCTAGGAACCCCATCACAAAAAGAAAATTAATAGATGTAATGGCTTGGAGGTAGCCCCATTCCCCAGGGAACTTCCTGAATGTCCCTTTGGGTGGACATCAAAGGAAGGACATCCTCCCCAGGAAGCTGAGTTGGATAGAAGGAGCTTGGACTAGGACATCTATAAGCCTCGAGCCAGAAGGGTGACTTTGCACCAGCCCTTTCTCTCTAGGCCTCAGTTTCCTTATTTGTAAAATGAAGGGTAATTGATTTACTTGCTGGTTTTGGAATGGCACCCTCCAAGAGTTTTATGGGGCCCAAGTTGGGGTCACCACCTGGGGAGAGGTGGGTTTGCACAGGTCACTAGGAGAGCTCCAGCCCTCTGATCCCAGGGCAGCTCAGCTCCTAAAATCTTTATTTGTTTATGTTCCAGCTGAGATTTCATTTAAATCAAGGAATATGAAACTTATTATTTTTTTTAAAGCACAGGGCCAGATGATATTTAAATGTCTGACTCTCTGGTCCTGTAATCCAGTTCAGGAGTGAGTTAGCTTCCATCTCAATCCCCATCCACATGCAGGTGCAAAGGCTGCAATGTTCCAGTCCTCCCTGTCTGCTCCAGCGGTAGTCTTGCACCCTCTCTAGCCCCCTCCTGAGCTGTCAGAGTCTGCCTCCTGTAGCTGAGGCTGTGAGGTAGAGTAGGGCTCCTTGCTTTCTACCTCTGCACTCAAAGCCAGTGCACAGGAGGGCTCTGAGGTACTGTGCCTCCAGGGTATGATCGAAGCCTTCTGTTTGACTTCCAGGACTCCCAGGAGCCAGGTTTGGAGAAGTAGCAGAAGAGGAAGGGCTGGCCGGAACATGTCCGTCCCCATGGCAGCAGCTTGCTTCTCTCCTAGAAAGTCTCAGAATGCTCACATGCCCTTACATGGACTTGCTCACTATGGCCTGCCTGGAGCATTCTGCCCTCCACTTGTGTGTTTTGCAGGACTCATGAAAGTACAGCAGGTTTTTGAAAGCCAGAATCCTTTCCCTTGCTGCTGAGCCATTCACACTTTCCTCTCAATAAACAGTTGTCAGAGAATTTGATTAAATGAACCTCCCCCTCCCCCCCCCACCACACACACACTATTTCGATCACAGACAACCTGTACTTGTGCATAAGATGTGTTTGCTTTTGGATCTGCTCATTGTGCTCTGATCGGACTTCCTGGGGACATGCATTTGTGGGCAGTTTTTATCAGGGTGAAGTGAGAGCCTCCACGAGAGGAAGAGGGGACCGGGCCTCCTTAATCAAGGGCTTCCTCAGCCATAGCTTGAGGTGAGTCTTTCTGAGAGAGGGCCCCATTGCAAAGAGCCCTTGACTGGGAGTCAACAGACAAGGAATTTATCCCACCTGACCACTAATGAGCCACTGGAAATGGGAAAGAAATGGGAAAGATTGCTTTGAGAGGCATGGGTTCCTCATCATTAGAAATGTTGAAGCAGGAATGGTTGGCTATTGCTCAGAAATGCTGAAGAAAGGAACCAGCAGTGGGTAAATGGTTGGATCAAATAGCCTCAAAACTGCTTTTCGACAGAACGTTTCCAGTTCTGGCCATTTTGCTCAGGTCTACCTAATCACAAAATGATGTATGTAAAAATATTTGACTACTACAATATGGCATTAAAATGTGAGCGTGTGTGTTCTGGCTAACATTAAACCTGAGATGATGTCTGAGGTACCTGCCACTGAGTTGACTAGACTTGCGAATGGCCTCAACACAATCTTGGTGGAAATCTACTTTTCCTGGAGCAATTAGCTGAGATTATGGCTCTTATCAGCTAACTCTTCCCCTAGGGCCTAATATCTGCCAGCCCCACTTTGAATTCCCTCAGAGATAAAGAAGGAATGTAGCAGCATGGTTGTCCGAGTGCCCTGTGTGTGTTCATGTGTTTAATTACACCTGGCCTTGCAGCCGACCATGCACTCCAAGAAGGCAGAGCGAGGCCGCCTTCATTCCCCACTAGGTAGGTACCCATCATCTAGTGCACAGGGTCTCACATGGATATTATTCATTGAATAAAAATGATACACTAAGAGAATTAAGGGGTTAACTATAGAGTTCTGAATCTACATATACTTGACACATGTTCATTTCCATTGTATCTTTGCTTGCTTGTCACTTTCTCAAAAGGAGTATGTCTCAGACAGATCTCTCCATCTTTCATCTTTAAACTTTGTCTTTATGTTCTTTTATTTTTTCTTAGCAGTTATTTATTTTTTTCTTAGTAGTTAATATCATTTGATTGATTAATATACATGTATGTGTATATACTGGGCTTGCCAGGTGGCACTAGTGATGAAGAACCCACCTGCCAGTGCGGGAGACATGAGACGTGGGTTTGATCCTTGGATCAGGAAGATCCCCGGAGGAGAGCATGGCAACCCATTCCAGGACTTTTGCTTGGAGAATCCCATGGAAAGCCTGGTGGCTACAGTCCATAGGGTTGCAAAGAGTTGGACATGACTGAAGTAGCTTAGCATAAACTTGTATATATGTATATAAATAAGCATCTGTATATTTCAGATATATGTATGTATATGTAAACATAGATATAAATGTAAATTTTTGGTTTTTGTTTTTCTGTTTTACCTCACTAGAGTGTAAACTTT
Source organism: Madoqua kirkii (assembly GCA_006408675.1). Classification (NCBI taxonomy): domain Eukaryota; kingdom Metazoa; phylum Chordata; class Mammalia; order Artiodactyla; family Bovidae; genus Madoqua; species Madoqua kirkii. The sequence continues at coordinate 15,122 of SJYC01099380.1, forward strand.
ATCTTGAGATCCTAGTTATTGATCTTCAGCTGCTATGTCATGTCCAACTCTTTGAAACTCCATCAACTGCAGCATGCCAACTTCCCTGTCCTTCACTAGCTCCCTGAGTTTGCTCAAACTCATGTCTGTTGTGTCACTAATGCCATCCAACCATCCCATCCTCTGTCACCTGCTTCTCCTCTTGCCCTCAATCATTCCCAGCATCAGGGCCTTTTTCAAAGAGTCGGCCCTTCACATCAGGTGGCCAAAGTATTGGAACTTGTTTCAGCACCGGTCCTTCCAATGAATATTCAGGGTTGATTTCCTTTAGGATTGACTTGTTTGATCTCCTTGAGATCCTAGGATGGTGCCCCAAATCCAGAGTTCCCCAAAATATCTCTTGAATGAACGAACAAAAGAATGAGACAAGATGGACGTTAGTTGGGTCTTACAGATTGATTCAAATGTGGCCAAGTCCAACAGGAAAGGGAGAATCTGCAGATGAGAGGGCAGCAGGATCAAAAGCAGATTAGTGAAAAGGAGCTTAGCAAGAGCCCAACAGTTAAAGTAGCTTGTATGCTGATTTATCATCATCTGAGTGGCTGGCCGTCATCCGTGGTTGTCCACTGTGGTTTGCAGCTTCTGCCAGTACCAGCCATGAAGGTCCCTGACACGTGTGTTAGAGCCCTCAAGGACAACAGCCACTTACTGGGAATCTGGCAAACTCCTCCACTCAGGCTTCCCTGGGACTTATGTTTTAAGAATATAATCATAGATTAGTCACCAACTAGTTTTCAGCATTGGTATAGCCATCTTAACATTTTTGCAGATGACTTGCTTGCCTGGCCATAGTTTTCCAATGTTTCCCTTTGTTCTCATATATACTAAAGTATATCTACCAAAATAATGCTGATAGTAACCAGGATATGCTGTGGAAACTGAGCTGAACTGACAAATCTGAGGTCTAGGTTTCAGTCCTCACTCTGTCATTATCTAGCTGGGTGACCTTTCTGGTTTTCAGTTTCCTTATTCATAAAAGAATTGACTGGGCTATGTCAATTTTAAGACATTTTAATTCTCAAATTAATCTTCAAATTCTACAGTCTTTTTTTCTCTCATAGTAAAGCCAACACTTGATTTATAAATGGAGGTAATTCCCGAAGTCTACTGGTAGACCAGTGGTGAATAACCTACCCGTAATGTAACAAGCAATGGGTAAGTTCTTGGTGAAAGTCGCTCAGTTTTGTCTGACTCTTTGTGACCCCATGGACTGTCTATGGAATTCTCCAGGTCAGAATACTGGAATGGGTAGCCTTTCCCTTCTCCCTGGGATCTTCCCAACCCAGGGATCAAACCCAGGTTTCCCACATTGCAAGTGAATCCTTTACCAGCTGAGCCATAAGGGAAGCCCAAGAATACTGGAGTAGGTAACCTATCCCTTCTCCAGAGGATCTTCTCGACTCAGGAATCAAACCAGGGTCTCCTGCATTGCAGGTGGATTCTTTACCAACTGAGCTATCAGGGAAAGTCACTCAGTCGTGTCCCACTGTTTGCAACCCCATGGACTATACAGTCCATGGAATTCCGCAGGACAGAATACTGGAGTGGGCAGCCTATCCCTTCTCCAGGATAGCTAGCAGAACTTGCACACACTATTTGAAGGGCAGGTAGTTGAACTCTTACCGCTAGTGCAGTAAGTTTCCAGCATGCCTGACTGGTGGGTGTCAAGGACTAGAGTCCTCTGAGGCTAGCCTTGTGAGCCTGAGCAGGAGGCGGCCAGACTCTGTCTTGATGGAACTGGGCGGGGGTTCCAGTGGCAGCCGGTCTTAAAGCCACCGTGTTAAAAAGGCTAAAGGCAGAACAGAAGGGAAGCATGGAGCACTCCCTAACAATCAAAAGAGCAAAAATACTTTGCTTTCAGTAGTGCATTGAGACTTCTGAGATGCTGATACATTTTTTTAAGTCATCACAGTTCAGTGCTAAGTGTTATAAGGGATCCTCTCAAAAGATTTATAGTTCAAGAGTGAGAACAATAGCAAGTAACTCTAGTATAAGACTGACTGGGCTAAGCCCTTTAGGATATACAGAACAATATTATGGGAGCCCAGTGGATGGAGGGATAAATGGCAGGGTAGGGATTTATGAAGGAGGTGGTGTTAGATTTTTACTTTTTCCACGTGGAAAAAAGGTTTGCAAGAATGACAGAGAAGGGCTGTCCAGGGTACAGGGAACAGTGGGACCAGTGTCGCATGTGGAGGCTCCTTTGTGATACTGAAGTCTACTCGGTGGTGTGCATTTCAGGACTTGGGTTTGGAAGGATTGGTTAGCCAGGCAGAGGAGTTTGAATTCTCTGAGACAAAAAGTAGCCAGGAAGGACTTATGAGCATAAGAAAAACTCATTTTATTTTAGTTACTATTTCAGTTATTTTGCTATGTAAAAATAAGATAAAGAGGCTTAAAATGGTCCTCTTCTATAAGTGCTTAGAGATTTGTAAAGAGAACATACATCTGGAGAGATGAGAAAAGAAAATATAAGCTGCCTCTCTAACTATCTCATTTCTTCCTCACTGTACCTGATTAAGGCATTCTTATGCCCATTTTATACCTATGGGCAAATAGAGACTTTAGTGACTTGCTCAAAACCCCTCTGTACTAAATTACAGAGGCAGAACAAGGATCTGCAGATTTACAAAACTGATGATGGTCTTTTTAATAAAGCACATGCTAGCCATGTCTGTGAACCTCGCTGAGATCCTAGAAAGAGAGGTATTTTCTGCCCAATCAAGTGTTACCATGTGAGTTATAGCAGTTATTGGAATATAAAGTGTTGATATTGCAAATTACCTTTATAAAGAGCTAATGTAATTATATCCTCCTCCTCTCCCTAAAGTCACTGGGGTTAGAATCTTAGCTCTGTGTAGCCTGTTTAAAAAATCTCTTTTCTCCTGTTCTTTGGAGCAGCTGTTGAAAGGACAAAGACTCTGTTTTTTAATGACAGTGTTTCTCTTGCCTAGCTGAAGCAAACCCTAGTGAGCAGACACACAGCATTGCTCAGCTCTCATCCTTAGGTGAAGTGTCCTCTTCTTTCAAGCTGAAGGAGCACAGTATCCGTAAGGCAAGGAAATCTAATTACATGGCACACGCTCTAGCTTTAAGATGCTCTTGCTTATAAAATATCTGAGAGCAGAAACATTAGGATAGGTACTTCCCAGAGATGACAGTATCCTCCAAGTGATGAGAAGAAGAGTGTCAGGGACCCCTCTTGAAAGTAATTGGCCCAGAGCTCAGAGATTCCAAAGGTTGATCCTCAAGCCCAGCCTTGAGAAGAGCCATATGCCTAATGCCATAGACCAGCTGCCATGTTGGTTAGTATGTAGCAAAAAACTATGGTCTCATGATGTCACAGATTTCTAGGATGGCAGTGCTGGGAAGAACTTTAGAGATCATTTAATCTGATCACATGGTTTTATATTGGAGGAAACATACAGGGAAGTGAAGTGAATCACCAAGTCAAAGAGTATGACCCTCTGGGCATCTGAAAGACATGTAACATCCCCTGCAGGAAAAAATAAATAAATAAATAAATAAATAAAACATTGATTTCAGCTCATTGCCATTTGTATGGCATTAACCCCTTTTCTCCAACACAAGATGGCTAAGCACTGGATAGGCAGGGACAATATTCCTATTTAACTGGTGAGTAAACTGGGCTTAGAGAGCATACACAGGACCATTAAGAATTTAGCATTGCATTGTGTACCAGCAGGCAGGGCTCCTAATGCCACTTAGTCTTTGCATCGACTCACAGTCATCTAGTCATTTACTTGGGATAAATGTGTTCTGAGCCAACCATGTCCTTTAAGTTAATTATTCTTATGTGTATTTTTGAGCCAGCTAACAAGTCAGGGTTACTACATTTGAAAGTAGAATTGAGTGGAGATAACTGATTGACAGCCTGCTGAGCATGGAGCCCTCAGCACTGAGCACTAGTTTTATTGATATGCTTTTACTACTTTTCCATCTATGAACATGATTGAATTCTTAGTCTCCTCAATTAGCCAGAGCTTTGAGAACTTTTTCACTTGAGAATTTATTATTGAAGGTGAGATAGCCAGTCAGTTAAAACCCATAATACCTCTCCACCATGATCTAATTCTGCTTGGAAGAACTAATACAATGAAATATCTTTGATATCCTTAAGGAGATAAGCCAGCAGAGTAATGGTTTGAAGGTTAAGAAACTATAGAGTGTTGGGATGCTTTTGTAGAAGCTCTGTATCTGCCAGGGAGACCCACTCTCCAAGCCTTTTTTACTTCTCCTGCTGGGTATTCTACTTTTCAGGAATCTCTGCAGGAATGCTTTTTATTTAGTTATAGATAGACACAAATAGAAAAACTTCTGGATGACCCAGTTGTGTGTGTGGGACCCTCGAGACTATGGTCTTCTTTCAACTTACGCTGAGAGGGTGACTGCCGTCTAGTTAATATATGATGCCAGGTTAGAGGTTAGGCCCCTCTGAACGTCCAGTTCCCCAGGCTCCTGTCACTCTGTCCTTCCCACTGATAAATAGGCTTTGGGATCAGGGAATTTTTGTAGAAGCCGCTCAGGCAAACCCTATGAGAAATAACTGAGGAGAGAAAACTACCTCAGCTGTATTTAGGGCTTTTAAGAATGAGGTTCCAGGGCTTCCATGGGGGCTCAGATTGTAAAGAATCCACCTGCCATGCTACAGACATAGGTTCTATCCCTGGGTCAGGAAGGTCCCCTGGAGAAGGAGATGGCAACCCACTCCAGTATTCTTGTCTGGAGAATGCCATGGATGGAGGATCCTGGAGGGTTACAGCCCCTGGGCTCGCAAAGAGCCACTCAGACATGACTGAGTGACTGACACTTTTCCTTTCACCTGTTTAATACTCAATAAAGGATAGCTGCACTTCATAGTTTCCAGTGGTTGAGCCAGAAGAGCCTTGGACATCCTCTGTCACACTAGCCATTTTGTTTTACGAATGGGAAAACTGAGGCCCAGAGGAGCAGTGCCCGCTCTAGAAATCAAGCTTCCTGATGCTCACCCTGATGCTTTACCCTTCGAAAGCCAGGAGCCAACTTTGCCCACTTGACAGGGCATGAGCTCATTCAGAAGAAACCTTGAAATACACTGTTAGTCCCAGACATCTCAGTGCTAACTCCTCTGCTTGTTTGGTGAAAACAGACCGAAGTACATTGCTGACTCCTTGTGAGGAGAAGTGATTCATTTAAGCACATAGTCAGGAAATTACCTTGTGTATGGCATCAAGTATTTTGTCAGGTAATCAGAGAAGCTCAGTTGGCTCCCTACGCCCAGAAGAGCTTGGTAGGTGCAGCGATAAGTGGAACCTACTTTCTTGAGCCTGTGTTGAGCTTTTTATTTCCAGAATGACCTAAAATTTCCAAGATCTGTTTAAAGACCTTAACTTTTCTGGCTAGAAGTTGCAACAGTCTCACCTGAATTTCTTTCTTTCTTTCTTTCTTTTTTTTTAAACCACAGTGCCCAAGATGTCTGGAACATAACCATGAGGCAGTCACCATAAAATAGAGGGACAATTAAATCTTAGTTCCATCTCCAAAAACATAATGTTTTTCCCCTGTAAATTCACACGTAATAAAATACTTTAAAATTGCCTTTTATTTCTCAATATATGCAGGACTGTGAGGGAGGGGGCATAGGATTGAGGAGGAAGGGCAGCCTGCTCCAGAAATAGGGCCACTCAACCCACAGACTTACTGCAGAAAAACGAGACTGAGTAGTCAGGCTTCTTTTATGATGGGAGAAATGACTGTTTTTATGGCACACTAAATAAAACCTGCTTTGGAGCTAGAAGTTTATTGCCAGAGTGGGGAGGGCTGTTGTTAGCGTTTTCTGTTCCTCTTCCATACCCTCCCTTCCCTCGCCTTCAGCCGAGACACTGAAAGATGGATGGTAAGATTTTAGAAGTCTTTAGAAAGTGTATATAAATGATTTTTTTAATTTACTAAAATTTATCCTAAGTTTTCCCTGAATATCATGCTGATGTTACAGAGAGTATGGTCAGCATTCTTGGCTTTCTGAAATTATTAGATGAGTTTTCAACCAAGCAATAACAAACAACTGCAATAACCCACATTTATATAGTGCTTTACGGTTTTCAAAATGTTTTCACATCCCGTAGATCCTCAGGGTAACCTGGAGAGGCAAGCTGGTGATCATTTCTGTATTACTGAGAGAAGGATGGATGCCCAGAGGGTCAGGTTACTTCCCAAGGTTATACCAATAGTTAAGGGGTCAAGCAAAAGCTGAAACCCAGAGAAACTCAGATTAATTAAAAAGGAAATGAAATTAAGATCCTTACATAGGAAATGGGCAGTTGTGGGGGGGGGCCATTAGAAAGAGGGAGAAGCAAGGCTAAGACATGTTAGTCTGAATGTAAATGTCATCAAAGATAAATTTCTGTTGACCTGCAGCTGCACATGGGAAGTGTTTCAGCCCCTGTCTCTTCTTGCATATGGGGAATTGCTGAAAACCAGTCCAGAGTTACCTGACCTGAGACATGGTTAAGCCAGTGGACCAAAGAAGGAGATCCACAGGTGATCCACAGGAGATTTAGCCAGGAGACCCAAAGGTGACTGCTACTAAAGCATTATTGGCAAGGCGGGTGTCTGAGAACAGGCATACTGAATAAGCAAGTGTAATTATTCAGGCCAAGTTTTCTGACCAAACTTGACAAGGAGCTGAAGGAAAGGTGGGAACAGATCATGAGATAGTCCAGTAACCAAACTGGAACAGAAGGTTCAAGTTGGCCTCACCTTGGAGGCAGGTTCCAGAATCAGACCTATGGGACTAGGTCCAATAGGTACAGGGCTCAGCAAAGTGCATCGGCTTGCAGGTCCCAGAGAATAACATCAAGACAGAGGGTGTCTTCCCAGTGCCTTGCGCCTAGTCTCCTAAATGGAGGAGGTTCTCACAAGGGAATAGGAGAAGCAGTAGATTGAAATCAGGAGACTCTGAACCAACTCTGACCCTGACTGTCTGTGTGAGTTTAAGCAATCCATCAGTCTTCCAATTCAGTGTCTCCATCTGCAATAGAAGAGGGTCTAGGATTGTGAGAGCACCGTACCTCATTTGTGTTGTGCTCAAATATACCTTTGCCTCATGAATGACTCCAGATGCATTGAGGCAGATATATCAGACTCTGACCTAATGAAGGCAGACATAGATTTTCAACCTACATCCAAACTTCCCTGTTAACCTTTCAGTGATGCCAACTGCCCACAGACAGGTACCAGCATTCATCATAGTAAGTAGTACATTTTGTCTTCATGACTTTATAACACGGCAGCACCCAACCCCAAAGCACACCAACAGAAACTCCATATAATGTTCTGCTTTCTATGTTTTGGTGCAGAAAAATCCTAAATCATGGCAAAAGACAATGGGGAGAATGTGTGTCCAGTTTATAACTTCTAGACAACTGATTGGTATTTGTACAACTCTAAGATATTTATACTGCAGGAAGGCACCAGGTACATTTGGAGAGATAAAGGCCAAGGCATATGGCCCAGAATAACTGCAGAATCATGGCCAGGGAGTGTGCTTGGGCTGGATTCTCCTTCATATTAGTTCTTATCCTTCTAGTTATCAAAACCTCCTCCCAGACCTGTCATCACACCCAGAAATGTGAGTTGGAATTCATAACAGGAGGATAGCTAGAAGTAAAGGGGGCATGTATCCTGACCCCTCTTGTGAGAGAACTGAGTTTCTGATGGAGGGGAAGGGTGACACCAATAATTAAAAATCATAAAATTATAATGTTAGTAAGAACTGGAATTTGTTGAACATGTACAATGTGTCCTATGACAATATTTTTACCAATATTCTCTTGTTTAGTTTTCAAAACAACACTATTAGACAGCTGTGTTACTTCTCTTGTTTTAGAAGTAGAGAAGATAAGAAACGAGTCTCAGGTCACACAGGCTGTATGAGTTGAAGCTGGGATTTTAACTGAGTTTCTTCTGATGCCTGAGTCTGAGCATGCCCTTGGGATTCTCCACTACAGAGGGAGCACTGGAGTAGCCTTGACTGTGCATTTGACGCTGGATGAGCTGCCTAACATAGGTTGCATATGTGATTCAGCTATTCACCTTACTAGATAAATGTGTTATCATCCCTGTTCTGCAGCTAAGGAAATTGGGACACAGAAAGGTGAAGCAACTTGCCCAATGTCATACAGAGAGTAAGACTGGAACCCAGTCATTTTAACTCAGGAGTCCGTGTTCCTCACTGCTACACAGTTCTGCTCCGTTGTGTCTCAGAGAAAGAGACAGTCCACAAGTGACAGGTGCCATCCTTCCTTAACAGGAAGCCTCCTAGAGAAAGCTGAGGAGCATGAATTGAATAGATTCCAAGTGTAGTCAATATTGGTTGACATAGGGGCCCACGTGATTGCCGCACCAGGGACATCACTGTGGGCAACCACCTAGGACACGGTCACACTCCAGGGGCAGGAAGTCTGGGCCTCAGCCCTCACCCACAAAGCTGGCCCCTTGCCTTCGCTCTGCCTCCCTTGCCATCTAAATGATACTTGTGCAAAATGAAAGATGTGCCAAATGCTTGCAGTTTGCAGTGTTTATGGGAAACTTTAAAAGGTGGATCTGCAGGCTAATCAGCATCTTTGTGACATTTTTTACTTGATTTATCATCAATGGTTATTTTTGCTCTAATGGTAAAAAGCGCCAGTTTTGCCGTAAAATGGATTTATAAAAATAAAAGCATGAGGTAAAGAGGGGAAAAATACTTCTTTTCCTCTGCCCTCTTCCATCTTTTTTTTTTTTTTTTTTTTTTTTGTCTTCTAACAAGCAAAACTACATATAATCTTTGGGCTGAATCTTTGGGCCCTTTCCTGCCTAGTCTCTGCTATTCCTCTACCCTGGAGTACAGTTCTTAACCTCTTCCCAGTAAAAACCCTTAGGTTACCAGTGTTTACCAAACTTGACTGAAAGCTCTCTGTTCTCTAGTCCAGAATTGTGACCCCAGACTTGCAGGAGAGAGGCTTGGTGAAATGTGGATTTAGCAGAGACCACTGGTAGTTCTTATTGGTGAAGAATGTACCTACCAATGCAGGAGATGCAAGAGACACAGGTTCAATCCTTGTGTTGGGAAGATCCCCTGGAGTAGGAAATGGCAACCCACTCTAGTATTCTTACCTGGAAAATTCCATGGACAGGGAAGCTTGAAGGGCTACAGTCCATGAGGTCCTAAAGAGCTGGATACGACTTAGCAACTGAACACACACCCACATACATTCAATAGATGCAACAGTGTATTTTGTACAGAAGTAAGCTCACTGTGACCCTATATGTCAGGTAATCATGAGGGAGGCTGTGAAGGAAGACTCTGAACTCTGAACATCAGGTCAATTTGGAGGAGGGTGGCAACAGATTTCCAGAATGAGTGATTCCAAGACTCCACCATCTGAGATTAAATGAGGCTAAGCATATTCAAAAGCAGAGATATTACTTTGCGAACAAAGGTCCATCTAGTCAAGGCTATGGTTTTTCCAATAGTCATGTATGGACGTGAGAGTTGGACTGTGAAGAAGGCTGAGTGCCGAAGAATTGATGCTTTTGAGCTGTGGTATTGGAGAAGACTCTTGAGAGTCCCTTGGACTGCAAGGAGATCCAACCAGTCCATTCTGAAGGAGATCAGCCCTGGGATTTCTTTGGAAGGAATGATGCTAAAGCTGAAACTCAGCTTTGGCCACCTCATGTGAAGAGTTGACTCATTGGAAAAGACTCTGATACTGGGAATGATTGGGGGCAGGAGGAAAAGGGGGCGACAGAGGATGAGATGGCTGGATGGCATCACTGACTCGATGGATGTGAGTCTGAGTGAACTCCGGGAGTTGGTGATGGACAGGGAGTCCTGGCGTGCTGTGATTCATGAGGTCGCAGAGTCAGACATGACTGAGCAACTGAACTGAACTGAACTCCTTGGTTAATGTCTCTACCCTATCCCAAATTTCTGCTGGATGTTACTTTTCAGAAAAGCAGTTTATTGAAAATATGTTAAGTGCAATAGCTATATTAACATAGCACCTACTAAGGGCCAGGCACTATTAAATACTTGGTGCTCACTAACTTCTAATCCTCTCAACTCCTCTTTGACATAAGTACTGCTATTGATTTTGAGATAAGGAAGCTAAGATAGGAGAGGCCGCAGGACTTGTGAGCCTTGGATTTAGACTGATGTAGATCTCAAGCCTCCTCCCACACACTGTGGCCTCTCAGCTGTCCCTTGGATCTCAGGAATAGTGATCGCACACGTAGACTTGAGAAAAGAGAGTCTGGACCAGGACAACTCCAGGTGGGTTACCACCTGAGACCTTGTTAGAAATATAGAATCTTCAATTTATATCAGACTCTGCATTTTAACCAGACCCCCAGGTGAATCATGTGCAGTTTAAACCCTGAGTTTGAGAAGTTCAGGGTTCCAGTGTCTCTCTTCTGTATGGTTCAGGTCTTTCATGGGGGAGGGGAGAAGAATGAGTGGACTTTATGAGATCATCTCTCACGCTCTTATTGTTTTTAACAAATCACTCTCACCTTCAGCTATTGTGTTCAGTCTTTATCATTGTCCTGGGCTTCCCTGATAGCTCAGTTGGTAAAGAATCTGCCCGCAGTTCTGGAGAACCTTGTTTGATTCCTGGGTTGGAAAGATTTGCTGGACAAGGGATAGACTACCGCTCCAGTATTCTTGGACTTTCCTTGTAGCTCAACTGGTAAAGAATCCGCCTGCAGTGTGGAAGACCTGGGTTCCATCCCTGAGTTGGGAAGATCCCCTGGAGAAGGGAAAGGCTACCCACTCCAATATTCTGGCCTGGAGAATCCCATGGACTATATACAGTCCATGGAGTCACAAAGAGTTGGACACAAATGGGTGACTTTCACTTTCACTTTCTTTAACTTATCAGAGTCCTGATTGGTGCTGACAGGGAAAGGGACTCAGGCTAACTGAAGTGGGGTGGTACAGCAGAGAGGAAGACCGTGGATGGAGCCTGGTGGTATACAGTCCAGGAGTCACAAAGAGTTGGACACAAATGGGTGACTTTCACTTTCACTTTCTTTAACTTATCAGAGTCCTGATTGGTGCTGACAGGGAAAGGGACTCAGGCTAACTGAAGTGGGGTGGTACAGCAGAGAGGAAGACCGTGGAGACAGCGGCCGCGTCCACTGAAGACACGTCTGTCCGTTCCCCTGCTGCCCTTGCTGCCACTCTCTGCTCTCCTGCCCCTTGCCCTGTTGGCTTCCTTCCTCTTTGGAGCGTAACAAAGGGTGGCTCTCAGATCAGTAGAGTCCTGGTATGTCCCTGAACGTGACAGTCCCTCCAGCCACTGCTGATGTTATTAATTTTTAAAACAAACTTCCTGATTGAGGTTCTGGCTGCCTCTAAATTGTCTCTACAAGGAGACTGTGTACTAATTAACCCATAGAAACAATCAATGATGTACCTTTTTCAAGTTTCAGGGTGATTAGAATATGAAAATGAAGAGCACAATGGTGCAGATGTTTTAAAATCACAGCAGACAGCAATTAGTGACACGGAAACCAGCTGCTTATCTCTCCAGATAAAGCCTCTTAATAGGGAATTACACTGGAGGAGTCATTACCCAGATGGATCTCACATGATTTACAGAGGAGGCGCGGCAGCTTTAACTTTGATTTGTGAGCAGGTCCTTGTCAAGCTTCCTTCTTACCTCAAAAAAGGTGGATTTGTGGCCGGGATGGAGGCAGGCTTCATCTTCCTACCTGTTGGCCCAGGTCAGGGAATCCAGCACGGATGAGGAAAGGAGAGAATGTGGCCTGCAGAAGCCACAGGCACCTGTCTACTTAATTCAGGCTCCATTGTTTGGGTTCAGCTCATTCAGCTGCCTCTGAGCAAAGAGAGCGTGATAGGGCACTCTGTGGTAGGGCAATACTACCTACTGGCGGCCTAGGTGTTCCCTGAAAAGAAAGTGTTCCTAAATTCCCCTGAGTGGCTTTGGGTGTGTGTGTGTGTGTGTGTGTGTGTGTGTGTGTGTGTGTGTGTGTGTGACAGAGAGCTCTTTGTAATTCTTTGTTTGATGCATTTTCTTTTATATAATTGAGGTAAATTTTACATATACTGAAATATATACATCTTAAGTATACAGTTCAAAAAGTTTTGACAAATGCACACAGCTGTGTAACTCACACTCTTATCATGATATAAAATATGTATATTATCCCTAGAAACTTTCCTCCTGTCCTTGCCCAATTTCACCCAGCTTCAAGCATCCACTGTTCTCATTTCTGTCATAATAGATTAGTTTTACCTGTTCTAGAACTTTACACAAATGAAATCATACAGTATGTACTTTTTTGGAGTCCAGCTTTTTTCACTCAGCGTAATTCATGTGTGTGACGTATCCATATTGTGGAATATATCCAAACTTCATTCTTTGCATTGATGAGTTTGTGTGTTCTGCTGATTGACACCCAGGCTGTTTCCAGGTGTTTTCTACTCTGAGTAAGCTGCTGTAAAGTTTTTGTAAAAGTCTGTTTATGGATACATGTTTTCATATCTTGAGTAAATGCACAGGAGTGGAGTTGCTCAGTCATAGAGTATATTCTTGCCTTGAGAACCCCATGAACAGTATGAAAAGGCAAAAAGATACAACATTAAAGGATGAAAACCCCAAGGTTGGTAGGTGTCCAATATGCTACTAGGGAAGAGTGGAGATATAGCTACAGAAATAGTGAAGAATCTGAGCCAAAATGGAAACTCCACCCAGTCATGGATATGTCTGGTGATGAAAGTAAAGTCCGATACTGTAAAGAACAGTGTTGCATAGGAACGTGGAATGTTTGGTCCATGAATCAAGGTAAAAAGATGTGGTCAGACAGCAGTTGGCAAGAGTGAACATTGACATAAACAGTGAACTAAAATGGACGAGAATGGGCAAATTTAATTCAGATGACCATTTTATCTACTACTGTGGGCAAGAATCCCTCGGAAGATATGGAGTAGGCCTCATATTCAACAGACGAGTCCAAAGTGCAGTACTTGGGATCAATCTCAAAAATGACAGAATGATCTCAATTTGCTTCCAAGGCGAACTATTCTTTATCAAGTAATCCAAGTCTATGCCCCAATCACTAATGCTGAAATCGAATGATTCCGTGAAGACCAGCAAGACCTTCTAGAACTAACAAAAAAAGATGTCCTTTTCATCATAGGGGACTGGAATGCAAGAGTAAGAAGTCAGGAGATACCTGGAGTAACAGACAAGTTAGACCTTGGAATACAAAATGAATCAGGGCAAAGGCTAACAGAGTTTTGCCAAGAGAACGTCATAGCAAACACCCTCTTCCAACAACAAAAGAGATAACTCTACCCGTAGATATAACCAGATGGCCAATACCAAAATCAGATTGATTTTATTCTGTGCAATTGAAGATGGAGAAACTCTATACGGTCAGCAAAACAGGACTAGGAGCTGACTGTGGCTCAAATCATGAGTTCCTTATTGCAAAATTTAGACTTATATTGAAGAAAGTAGGGAAAACCACTAGGCCATTCAGGTATGACCTGAATCAATTCCCTTATGATTATACAGTGGGAGTGACAAATAGATTCAAGGGATTAGATCTGATAGACAGAGAACCTGAAGAACTATGGACAGAGTTTCTTAACACTGTACAGGGGGCAGTGACCAAAATTATCCCTAAGAAAAAGAAATGAAAGAAGGCAAAATGGTTGTCTGAGGAGGCCTTACAAATAGCTGAGAAAAGAAGATAAGGGAAAAGCAAAGGAGAAAGGGAAAGAGATACACAACTGAAAACAGAGTTCCAAAGAATAGCAAGGAGAGATAAGAAATTCTCCTTAAGTGAGCAACACAAAGAAGTAGAAAAAAACAATAGAATGGGAAAGACTAGAGATCCCTTCAAGAAAATCAGAGATACCAAGGGAACATTTCATGCAAAGATGGGCACAATAAAGGACAGAAATGTTAAGGACCTAACAGAAGCAGAAGAGATTAAGAAGAGGTGGCAAGATTACACAGAACTATACAAAAGGGGTCTTAATGGCTTGGATAACCATGATGGCGTGGTCACTCACCTAGAGTCAGACATTCTAGAATGTGAAGTTAAGTGGCCTTAGGAAGCATTAGTAAGAACAAAGCTAGTGTAGGTGACAGAACTACTTAAAATTATAGAAGATGATGCCGTGAAAGTGCTACACTTAATAAGCCAGTAAATTTGAAAAACTTAGCAGTGGCCACAGGAGTAGAAAAGGTCAGTTATCATTCCAATTCTAAAGAAACTGAAAAGTGTTAGTCGCTCAGTCACGTGCAACCCTTTGCAACACTATGGACCGTAGCCTGCCAGGCCCCTCTGTCCATGGGATTTTCCAGGCAAGAATATTGGAGTGGACGTCCATATCCTTCTCAGGGCATCTTTCTGACCCAAGGATTGAACCCAGGTCTCTCATGTTGAATCCCAAAGAAGGGTAGTGCCAAAGAGTATTCAAACTACCACACAATGTGCTCATTTCACATGCTCTCAAGGTAATGCTCAAAATCCTTCAAGCTAAACGTCAATAGTACATGAACTGAGAACTTGCAGATGTACAAGCTGGATTTAGAAAAGTCAGAGGAACCAAAGAACAAATTGCTAATTTCCATTGGACCATAGAAAAAGCAAAGGAATTCCAGAAAGAAACATCTACTTCTGCTTCATTGACTATGCTGAAGTCTTTGACTGTGTGGATCATAGCAAACTGTGGAAAATTCTTAAAGAAATGGGAATACCAGACCACCTACTTGTCTCCTGAGAAACCTGTATACTAGTCAAGAACCAACAGTTAGAACCAGACATGTAACAGTGGACTGGTTTTAAATGGGGAAAGGAGTATGTCAAGGCTGTATATTGTTACCCTGTTTATTTAACTTATATGCAGAGTACATATGAAATGCCAGGCTGGACGAATCACAAGTTGGAATCAAGATTGCAAAGAGAAATATCAATAACCTCAGATATGCAGATGACACCACCCTAGTGGCAGGAAGCTTAGAGGAATTAAAGAGCCTCTTGATGAAGGCAAAGAGGAGAGTGAAAAAGCAGGCTTAAAACTAAACATTTAAAAAACTAAGATCATGGCATCTGGGCCCATTTTCATGGCAAATAGATGGGGAAACAATGAAAATTGTGAGAGTTTGTTTTCTTGAGCTCCAAAATCACTGCAGACAGTGATTGCGGCCATGAAATTAAACGATGCTCACTCCTTAGAAGAAAATCTGTGACAAACCTAGACAGTGTATTAAAACAAAGAGACATCACTTTGCCGACAAAGGTCAGTTTAGTTAAAGTTGTGGTTTTTTCAGTAGTCACTTGCAGATGTGAGATTTGGACCATAAAGAAGGCTGAGCACTGCAGAATTGATGCTTTCACACTATGGTACTGGAGAAGACTCTTGGGAGTCCTTTGGACAACAACAAGATCAAACCAGTCAATCCTAAAGGAAATCAACCCCAAATATCATTGGAAGGACTGATGCTGAAACTGGAGCTCCAATCCTTTGGCCACCTGATGCAAAGAGCCAGCTTACTGAAAAAGATCCTGATGCTGGGGAAGAGTGAGAGCGTGAGAAGGTGGTGACAGAGGATGAGATGGTTGGGTGGGTCACCTACTCAATGGACATGAGTGTGAGCAAAGTCCAGGAGATTGTGAAGTACAAGGAAGCCTGGTATGCTACAGTCCATGGGGTTGCAAAGAGTTGCACATGACTGAGCAACTATACAACAGCAGCAAGGGTAGAGTAATTTTACTCTACCCTTTCTTTAAAAGGCATGACCAAAACAACTTCCAAAGTGGTATCATTTTGCATTCTCTCCAGCAATGGATGAGCCTTTCAGGTGTCCATATCTTCAGTATTTGTAATGTTAGCTGTCCTACTTGGAATTTATCATTTTGGACTCCAAAATCACTGCAGATGGTGACTGCAGCCATGGAATAAAAAGACGCTTATTCCTTGAAAGAAAAGTTTTGACCAACCTAGACAGCTTTTTAAAAAGCAGAGACATTACTTTGCCAACAAAGGTCCGTCTAGTCAAAGCTATGATTTTTCCAGTAGTCATGTATGGATATGAGAGTTGGACTATAAAGAAAGCTGAATGCCAAAGAATTGATGCTTTTGAACTGTGGTGTTGGAGAAGACTCTTGAGAGTCCCTTGGACTGCAAGAAGATCCAACCAGTCCATCCTAAAAGAGATCAGTCCTGAATATTCATTGGAAGGACTGATGCTGAAGCTGAAACTCTTTGGCCACGTGATGCAAAGAACTGACTCATTTGAAAAGACCCTGATGCTGGGAAAGACTGAGGCAGGAGGAGAAGGGGATGACAGAGGATGAGATGGTTAGATGGCATCCCTGACTCAATGGTAAGAGTCTGAGTGAACTCCAGGAGTTGGTGATGGACAAGGAGGCCTGGCGTGCTGCAGTCCTTGGTGCTGCAAAGAGTCGACACAACTGAGCGACTGCACTGAACTGAACTGATTCTACTTGGGGTTTAGTCGTATCTCGTTGTGGTTTTAATTGACATTTTCTTACTTCAAATGATGTTTGAGGACATTCATATGTGCTCCCTGTCCATTCCTACTCGTTTTGTGATCCAGTGTATTTGGGTGAAGATAATTTGCAGTTGTGTGAGGTTAAGTTGGTTGAGAGCATTGATCAAATCTTCTGTATATTTTTTCATTTTTTTAAAAGTCAATTTGCCCTAACAATTACTGAAAGAAGAGTGTTAAATTCTTTTAATTATGTTAGTCTATTTCTTCCTTTAATTCTCTTAATTTTCATTTCCAATATTTGATTCACGTATATCTGTACGAGGTGCAAACAAATTTAGGATTATTGTTTAATCTTGATGAATTGACTTTCTTATTTTGAAATGTCCCTAATTATCTCTAGTAATACTCTCTATTCTGAAGGCTGTTTTGCACTATATTAATTGAGTCACTCCAGCATTCTAAAATTTGATGTTTGTATGGTGTGTCTCATTCCATCTTTTTAAGCTGTATCTTTGTATTTAATGTGTATTTCTTCAAATATAAGTACTTTACAAGTGTATACTTCTATATACCCTTCTCTTGCCCTTTGTTTTACATTTTATTTCTATAAAAGTCATAAACTTCACAATACATTGTTAATACCTCCACTTTAAGCAGGCCTTTTGAAGATTTTAAGACCAAGAATAAGTATTAAATTATATGCCCTCATATATACTATTTCCATGTTCCTCATTCATTCACATAGATCTGAGTTTCTGTCTGGTGTTATTTTGCTTTACCCTAAAGAACTTCCTTTTACATTTGTTAAATTCAGATCTGGGCTTCCCTGGTGGCTCAGTGGTAAAGAATCCGCCTGCCAATGCAGGAGACGTATGTTCCATCCCTGGGTCAGGAGGATTCCCTGGAGAAGGAAATGGCAAACCACTCTAGTAATCTTGCCTGGGAAATCCCATGGAGAGGGGAACCTGGTGGATTATAGTCTGTTGGCTCATAAAAGAGTTGGATGCAGTTTAGCAACTAAATGACAAAAACAATTCAAGTCTACCAGCAGTGAATTTCCTCTCTTTATTTATCTGAAAATATCTTCATTTTGGCTTCATATATGAAGAATGTTTTCTTGGGACAGAAAAATTTAAGTTGACTTTATTTTCATTTTAATACTTTAAAGATATTCATTGTCTTCTGGCTTAATCTTTATTGATAAAATATCAGACATTATTTTTGTCACTATTTCCCTGTATATAATGTGTCTCTTTTCTTGGTTGCTTTTAACCTTTTCTCTTTGGTCTTCATCAATTTGTTTACAATGTACTTAGGTGTAGTTTTTTTGTGTGTGCTTACTCTGCTTGGGGTTTGTTGAACTTCTTACCTATATGAATCCACATGCGTTATTCTCTATCTACTGGGATTCTAATTTTATGTATGTTAGACTACTTGATACTTTTCTATAGGTCACTGAAGTGTTGTTTGTTTGTTTGTTGTTTTATTTAAATCTCCCTCCCTCACTTGGTATACCTTTCAATTTAGATAATTTCTGCTGTCTTTTCTTCATGTTCTCTGAGATTCTCTTCTACTATGTCCTGTAAGTTGTTAAGCCCGTAGAGAATTTTTCATTTCAGATATTGTATTTTTCCAATTTATAATTTCATTGTTATTTTGGTATAGTTGCCATCTCTATGCTGAGACTTCCCATATATTTATCAGTTGTTCTAGTCTTTTCCTTAATATTAAGCCATCTGCATAATGGCTGTTTTGAGGACTTTGGATCTATATCTACCCTCCTGGTTACAGGTCATATTTATCTGCCTCATTGCCTGTCTAATAGTTTTTATTGTGTCCTGGATATTGTAGATAGTACATTGTAAAGATTCTAGATTTTATAATTTTCCTGTAAAGAGTTTGACTTTTGTTTTGCTTGATATTAATTTCCTGGCAGCTTAGCTTTACCTTCTCAAGGATTCTTTTTAGACTTTGCTAGCTTTTATTCTAGGGCTCAAGTAACCCTACTCTTAAGGAGAACTATTCCTGGGCTATCAGCTGCCTGTCTGGGATATTCATTAAAGTCTCCCCATTCTAAGTAGTCAGAAGTGCAAGATTGCCTAATATTATGTGACCTTAGAACTCTAGCTACACTCAGTCCCCGATAGCATATATCTACTGTGCTTTATGGAGTCTTGCCCTCAAGTGCAAGTTAAAATCTGGCCAAAAACGTAGAGTATTTCTATTAAGGTTTCCAGGGTTACTTTTCTACATGGTTCCCTCTTCTCAGGTACCCTGACCCCAGATTCTAGTCCCCTCAAGAGTCTCAAACTATGATCTCTATTTCCTCTCCCCATAGTTCTCTGGGTTCCACTTCCCTGTGCCTAGGTCTAGAAAGTTCTTCTTGGCAGAAAACTAGGGATATGGCAGAGCCTCTTAAGTTTCCCTTCTATCTAGAATCACAGCTTATATTGCCTGTTGCCCAATGTCTAAAATTAGTTGTTTCATGTATTTTATAGTTTTATGTTTATTTCCATAGCAAAGTCTAGTCTAATACCTATTAATCCCATTATGGTTGGAAACAAGTCAGCAATCATTTTTAATTACATAGAATTACTGTGTACTCAAGGAAACATGTGATAGTGGCCTCTGTATTTGTGTAAGCTGTTATCACCCCCAATAAATGGAGTACTTCAATATCATTCACGGCCCCCAAATAGCAAATCAAGAATGGTTCCTATGGGAACCACATTAAGGTAACTTCCGAGGGCAATTCATGTGGCAGGAAATGAGAACTGTATATATATAACTGGAAACGTCATGTGCATTTAGGGGCTTTTCTATGTTCCATTGTCTTAGTTTGTTTGGACGGCTATAACAGAATACCATAGATGGAGTGGCTTGTAAAAACAGAAATTTATTTCACACAGTTCTGGAAGCTGGGAATTCCAAGAGCAAAGTGTTGCAGATTCAGTGTGTGGAGAGAGCCCGTTTCCTGATTCATAGATGGCCCTCTTCCCTCTGTGTGCTCACATGGTGAAGGACAAGTGAACCCTCTGGGGTCTCTTTTATTATAACAGCATTAATCCCTTTCATGAAGTCTCCACTCTCATGACCTAATCCAACACTGTGCTCCCAAAGGCCCCACTTCCTGATACCATGACATTAGGAGTTAGGATGTTAACACAGGAATTTTGAAGGGACACAGAGAATTCATGGAATTCTCTGAATTCAGAGGATCATAAAACCATGGTTTAAATCAGCTACTTAGTTGACATTCTTCTCTACCTGCCATTCGCAAATGCAGAACAAACTGGGCTTAGGAGAGATGCTTTGAGAGCAAGTTCAGTGGAAGCTGGCAGTGCATTCCTCCTATTCATGTGCCAAAATGGTAATTTTCAGTCTTTTCTTAAATGACAGAACCATCTCTCTCCACGTCCTTTCTCTTAAATGAAATCCTTTGCACGGCTGCTCTGTTCAATTGGGGGTTAAAAGAATGGTCTGGAGCCTCTCTGTTGCCCAATTCACTGGCTACAATTCAGAAATGTCTTTACAAAATCCTGGGACTCTGTGGAACACATTTGAAAACCACTGAGCTGGAACATCTCCTGATAATATCAGAGCCTCTTTAGTCCCTAACCCAGACCCCTGTCTTTGATATAATCTGGTAGTTCTCAACTCTGTCTGCGCATTGGGATAGCTGAGAGCTTTGTAAAGTGTACTACTGTTCAGGTCCCGCCTCTAGAATGTTGACTTAATTGGCCTGGGTCAAATCCGAGCTGTGGTGTTCTTTACAAAGCTCCCTGGATGATTCTAACATGCAGCCAGGTTAAGAACCTTGAATCAGACAGCATGGGGTTGCATTCCTTTTCTCCCACACTCACCTCTTGCTCAGGCTTGAGCACTCGCTTTAAGCCTCAGGGGTGGAATGCTGGGATTCCCAGAGCGCTGGGGTTGGCTTGGATGAGATGGGGAAATAGAAATTGAGGGTGGGAGGTCATGAACCTCTGCATGCCCGGTTCATTCTGGGAGGACAGGATTCTCACCCACCCATATAATTGACTCTTCTGCTCACTGGGTAGTATACTTGGAAAACCTAAACAGAGAATGGACTATGTTAAGAGTTTCTAACTATGTGAATTACAAAGAGCTCTGAGAGCGATCCGGAATGCTCCGTGGTGCCAAACTGCATATCCTAACAGGCCTGTGGTAGCTCTGCATATTTACCACCAAAAAGTGCTGTGAATGTCATAGCAACCACATGAGAGCCCCACCCCAGAGGAATTATGGTGTTAAAACATTAGATGAGTGGTTTTACAGCTCAATTATGTTTCAGAGTTATCTGAGGAGCATGTTAAAACGCACGTTCCTTAGTCCCACCCTGGGAGATGGCCAATGAGTGTATCTGCAGCAGGACCCAGGACTTTGTATTAACAACCAGAACCTTAGCTGGCTGTGATGCAGGGATCCAGGACCACATCTTGAGAAGTACCAAGTGCCAAAATAAGAGATCAGGCTCCCCTCATTCCCTTATACCTAGGCACATCTTCCTGTTCATGTCAAAGCAAAATATCTCACAAACAGCAGATTAAAATTACTGGTGTCAGCAAACGTAGCACAAACACAGCTAACCCAAAAGTGTTGTTTGTCATCCACAAAGTCATGCTTCATTTTTGATGAGTTATATGATTTTCCTCAGGCCGGAATCATGTTGTCCTCTTATTGGAACAAAAATTGGGACTTGCTTTAGATAACCCTGAGATAAGGCTCCTTTATTCCATTTTCATAGACTTTTAAGTTTTTATGCAGTGATTTAATGCTTGTTTTTTAAATTATGTAAAAAAATAAAATGCCCTTTAAAAAGAAATCTGACTTGTACAAAATTTAAATTTATATGTTAATTTATACATTGGTTGTGGGGGAGGGTATAGTTATCTATAAAGTAAGTTTTCGCATGACAGACATGCTTCCATAACATATCCTGTAGGAGAGAAATCTGTCTAGTGTTTTCAAAGTGGTATTTCCCTGATGAACATTTGGCCTAGGTCAATGTGCATGGAAAACACATATATAAAGGAAGCCAGACCTTCAGAATGACTGTGAATTCCACAGTCAATTTGTGGGGATGGGGAAGCAACCAGGAGTCATGCTGAACTTGATTGTATTAAAAGTTTTCCATAAAAATGATCTAGCCCAATATAGAATATCATCAGCTCTTCCCTTATTTGCTAACCATTTCAGAGATAGCCTTGCTGGGGACTGAGGGTGGTATAAAGTCCATAAAAGATTCAGGTCTGATCCTCCAGAAAAAAGTCTATAGTCTAAAGGGGAAACGGAAACATGTGCTATGTGGGTTATTAAAGGCCCCAGTCAAAGCCCTCTATATGGGATAATATCCCCCAGACAGCTGGGGGAGAATGGGAGGAGAGCTTGCACCCCTGCAACTGAGCTCAGAGCCCGTTTTGCCATGTCTGTCTCTGTCTCAATGGAGTAAGTGCTCAGTTCTCAGTGAAGGACATATTGGAACTGACAGCCTCACCATTGTATATATAATCTGTCATGGCTGACAGATGAAGAAATGGGATTTTATGAAATGCAACTGGATATAGCCATCAGCCACTGCTGGAAGGAAAGCCTTGTTCTCCTGAACCCCTTAAAAAGCACTCCTCTTCAGCCCTCTTGCCCCTTCACTGCAGCCATCTGAGCACCAGGTTTAAAGCACCATTTCCCCCATTACTGCTGATCCTTTGTTGTGCTTCCCTTTTGTCCACCCTGCCCTTTGATTGCCAAGCTCTCCCAGCAGGGCAAATTGCAGCTGAAATGGTAGAAACAATGGGATCCGGCAGTGTCCAGATGGAGGCACTGGGAACCAGGCATGCTTAACTGCTTACTTTCAGCTGGTCTGCCCTGAGTGTAAGTGAGCAGGCCTCACCTTTCAACTGCCACAGTGAAATCCACCCTCCTGACAGTCACATGGGTTTCCCCAAAGGCAGAGTTAATTGGAAAGTGAAACAATTAATGGGAGATGGAAGAGAGCTAACAGTAAAAATTGCTTTGAGGGGGAGTTACATTCAAGTATCTTTAGTCCTTAAGTATTTGGGAAGGATCTTTTGTTCAACATTTAATGCATCTGAGCACTCCAGTTGCATTATGAGCCATTATGAAATGAGTGATTGGTGGCTTATTGTCTTTTGTGTGTGGCCATGTATTTTGTCATGGTAATAGGCATCTTAAATATCATTTTGTTTGTTCATTCAACAAACATTTAATTGAGAACTTTCTGGGTGCTTGCTTTGTAGTAGATACTGGGGATAAAAGGATAAATGAGAGCGTCTCTGACCTCAAAACACTTCCAATCTAGGGGAAGACTGAAAGTACACAAAAAATAACACATTGCATTGTAAGGATTGTGGTAGATGTCTTCATGAGAGACAATGTGCATGCAGAAGGAATGGCTTAAGAAATAGGGCTGGAGAGGGTAACTGTGTCTGCAGACAATATGTTGCAATCTACAGGTCACTAATCTCACCAATGACAAAATGGATTACCCATAGTAAAATGGGTCTTCCTTCATTTATTCAATAAATGTTTATTGAGTGCCTACTGTTTTCCAGGTACTGCGCTTGGTATCTCTGTGATGGTATATACAGGCTAGAAAGGAAAACAGGCATTAAAAAATTAGCACAAAAATCAAATGTAAATTTAAAACTATGATAAGTACAACAAAGATGAGATACATTGTTTCATGAAAACATGAGACCATCTGACAGGCCCCTTTGCTCCATGCAGTTGCAGCCGTCAAACTTCCCCTCTTTTCTCTTTTTGTTGGAAGAAAATTAAGTCTTATTTATTTTTAAAACCAAACCACTAGGAAAATATAACACAGTTTTGAAACAACAAAAAGACAGTATTATCATTTCAAGTAATAAGTTGGTAAAAAGACAAGGTCCTTATCAAAATGATAAGGTGCCAGAACTGGGATGAGAACAACGCATGTAGCAAAGGCCCAAGCTAAAGTGGTACTTGGTGATGGAGGACAGTCCTTTACTGCTCTAAAGGAGCCACAGTTCACCCCTGAGTTGCTTACTTTCCTCCCTTGACTTTTGTGTTGCCAGAGGATTGTCTCCATAAAGCTCTGTCATTTCTGGGGGCAAAGTATGCAATACTGGGTTTAGACTTCCATTCTGTTTCATGAAAACCAGATTTTTCCACACCTCATACTTCACAACAAACTTCCTCTCTTAATTTCCTCAGTTTGAGCTATTTCTCCTTCTTTGTTCCTAATGAGCTGCTTGTCTGAGTGCAGAGATGCCGTACTCCAGGATAAACCCCAGACAGACACGAACTGCAATAGGGAACCATGTGTGTTTGAGGAGAAGCTGGGGCAGAAATAAGCTGCAGCTGGAGTTACGGAAATGAGCACAGGTTGCTGAGAAGTTGAGATGCTCTCCTGAACTCTGCCACTTTTTGAAGTTTTGGCCTCTTCATTTGAAAAATGGAAGCATTGGACTGTGGGACCTTTAGAGGACCTCCCAGCTCTAAATAGTTCTCGTTCTTGAGATTGCATTAAACCAAGATAGATCCTGTTATTTAAGGTGAGAAAGGCAACGATTAAAGCATCTTATTAATGTTCAAAAATCAATGCAACATATTTTTACTAAAGAAACTGAAAAATATACCTCCACAAAGCATTCTGGTGTTAAAGGTGGCTATTTCCAAATTATAAATAATTAAGCCTTTTGATATGATATTTTAAATAGTTTCAACATGCTCATCTTTGTTTCTCTCTCTCTCCTTCTCCATTCCACCCACCCTTAGGCTTATGAGCGGCCACAGAAACACTCAGCTCTCCACTATGACCCAGGCCTCCCACAGGATTTCACCAGTGACACCTTAAAACCAAAGCACCAGCAAAAAAGCAGCAGCCAGAACCACATGGACTGGTCCACCAACTCTGACAATGGACCTGCCACTCAGAATTGCTTCATCAGTCCAGAGTCTGGCAGAGAAACTGCAAGCACCAGCAAGATCCCAGCTCTTGAGCCCATGGCTTCTTTTGCAAAGGCCCAGGGTAAGAAAGGCAGTGCAGGGAGCACATGGAATCAGTTGCCAACAGTAACAAAGATCTGCTCTTGGGAGGTGTGGTTCCATCTCCAGGCAACCACAGCTCACCAGCCCCACCCAGCAGCTCTGCTGAGTGCAATGGGATTCAGCCCTTGGTAGATCAAGATGGAGGAAGTTCAAAGGAGCCCCTTGAACCACCTCCTATAAGCAGCAAGAAAAAGTCTAGTAAAAAAGATGTGATAAGTCAAACCATACCAAACTCAGACCTAGACTGGGTCAAGAATGCTCAGAAAGCATTTGACAGTACAGAAGGGAAAAGGGAAGGATACTCTGCAGATAATGCCCAAGAGGCCTCACCAGCCAGGCAGAATGTGAGTTCCGTCGGTAATCCTGAAAATGACTCAAGCCATGTCCGGATTACTATCCCTATCAAGGCACCTTGCCTCGATCCAAGCAGCCATAAGAGGAAAAAGAGACAGTCCATCAAAGCAGTGGTGGAAAAGATCATGCCAGAGAAAGCCTTGACTTCGGGAATCACTATGAGCAGTGAAGTAGTTAATAGGATATTTTCCAACCCTGAGGGTAATAAGAAAGATCCCCGTGTTCCTAAGTTGGGTAAAATGATGGACAACGAGTCCCCCTCAGCTGGCCTTGAAACTGGTGTAAATGCTGAGAAAGTTGTCCCAGGAGGTGTACCTAAGCAGAGAAAGCCACCCATGGTCATCACGCCTCCAACATGCACAGATCACTCTCCAAGAAAGCTGCCAGAAATCCAGCACCCCAAATTTGCCGCCAAACGGAGGTGGACGTGCAGCAAACCAAAACCCACCAGTCTGCTTCGGGAGGCAGCCATGGCCACCTCCGATAAACTGATGGTGGAACCGCCGTCTGCTTATCCCATCACTCCATCCAGCCCTCTCTACACCAACACAGACAGTCTTACTGTGATCACGCCAGTCAAAAAGAAGCGAGGGCGACCAAAGAAGCAGCCTTTGCTCACGGTTGAGACGATTCATGAGGGGACGTCCACCAGTCCAGTCAGTCCCATCAGTCGGGAGTTTCCTGGCCCAAGAAGAGAAAGAGACGACGTAGCTTAGCTAAGTTGGCCCAACTAGTGCCAGGAGAGGACAAACCCATGAGCGAGATGAAATTTCACAAAAAAGTTGGAAAGCTTGGGGTATTGGATAAGAAGACCATCAAAACTATTAATAAGATGAAAACACTCAAGAGGAAAAATATATTGAACCAGATCTTGTCCTGCTCCAGCAGCATAGCACTGAAGGCTAAAGCTCCCCCAGAGACCAGCCCTGGGGCAGCAGCGATCGAGAGCAAACTGGGCAAGCAGATTAACGTCAGCAAGAGGGGCACCATCTACATCGGCAAGAAAAGGGGCAGGAAGCCGAGGGCAGAGCTGCCACCCCCATCCGAAGAACCCAAAACAGCCATCAAGCACCCGAGGCCTGTTTCTAGCCAGCCGGATGTTCCCGCCGTGCCTTCCAACTTTCAGTCACTTGTGGCGTCTTCACCAGCAGCTATGCACCCACTTTCGACACAGTTGGGTGGGTCCAATGGCAACCTGAGCCCCGCCAGCACTGAAACCAATTTTTCAGAGTTGAAAACTATGCCAAATCTCCAGCCCATCAGTGCTCTTCCAACCAAAACCCAAAAGGGAATCCATAGTGGGACCTGGAAGCTGTCTCCACCCAGGCTGATGGCCAACTCCCCTTCACACCTTTGCGAGATCGGGTCACTCAAGGAGATAACACTGTCCCCTGTGAGCGAGTCCCACAGTGAAGAGACGATCCCGAGCGACAGCGGCATTGGGACAGACAACAACAGCACGTCTGACCAAGCAGAGAAGAGTTCTGAATCCCGACGGAGGTACTCTTTTGATTTCTGCTCCCTGGACACCCCGGAGGCCATCCCATCTGACACCAGCACAAAGAACCGGCATGGCCACCGGCAGAAGCATCTCATCGTGGACAACTTTCTGGCCCACGAAAGCCTCAAGAAGCCAAAGCACAAGAGGAAACGGAAAAGCCTGCAAAACCGTGATGATCTCCAGTTTCTGGCCGACCTAGAAGAGCTCTCACTAAGTTCCAGGTGTTCAGGATCTCCCACCGGAGTTATACCTTTTACCACGAGAATCCGTATCCCAGCATTTTTCGGATTAATTTCGATCACTATTACCCGGTGCCGTATATCCAGTATGACCCGTTGCTCTATCTTCGTAGGACTTCAGACTTAAAGTCAAAGAAGAAGCGTGGTAGGCCTGCAAAAACCAATGACACCATGACAAAGGTGCCTTTTTTACAAGGGTTCAGCTACCCTATTCCCAGTGGGAGTTACTATGCACCCTATGGAATGCCTTACACATCAATGCCTATGATGAACCTCGGTTACTACAGTCAGTACCCAGCTCCTCTGTACCTGTCACACACGCTCGGAGCAGCGTCCCCGTTCATGCGGCCCACAGTGCCGCCACCTCAGTTCCACACGAGCTCCCACGTGAAGATGTCTGGTACAGCTAAGCATAAAGCAAAGCACTCAGTGCACCTGCAGGGGCCCGTGGGCATGGGCCTTGGGGACAGGCAGCCATCCCTGAATCCTCCCAAGGTGGGCAGCGCCAGTCTGTCCGGCGGTCGGCTCCACAAGAGGAAACACAAACACAAGCATAAGCACAAGGAAGACCGGCTCCTGGGGACCCACGACAACTTGAGTGGTCTCTTCGCAGGCAAAGCCGCTGGCTTCTCCAGCCACATCCTGAGCGAGCGGCTGAGCAGCGCAGACAAAGAGCTCTCCTTGGTGAGTGAGAAAAACAAGCATAAGGAGAAGCAGAAGCACCAGCACAATGAAGCCAGCCACAAAGCGTCCAAGAACAGCTTTGAGGTGGACACCTTGTCTACACTGTCACTTTCGGATGCCCAGCATTGGACGCAGGCCAAGGACAAAGGTGACCTGAGCAGCGAGCCTGCAGACTCCTGTGCGAAAAGGTACTCTAGCAATGGTGGGGACGGGGGCAGCGCGAGACCAGAGAGCCTGGACGTGTTCGGCGAGATGAACCCTCCAAACGACAAGTGGGACAGTGATGTGAGTGCGAGTAAAAGGCGGGCTACGAAGGCTTTGGAACGTACAGGGAAAAGGACATCCAAGCCTTCAAGGTGAACCGCAAGGAGAGAAGCGCCTACGACTCCTCCGTATCTCCAGGTAAGGCCGAATCTTCTTCACGCTTGGACTCTCCTGCGGCGTGGTTGCTGGGCCCTGCCATTCGGCTGTCCGCTGTCTTTGGCACATTATTGCACTCCCTAGTTTGCAGAGAGGTAGAAACCATGTGACAGTGGGTCTTCTTGTACATTTGTGTCTGCTGTACCTTTTTCGCCCTGTTTACTCAGTATTTACTGTCTTGCCTCTCTTGGCGCCATCGCCTGAGGACTGTGGTCCCAGAGGCAGCCCCAGTAGCTGCCTAGACTACGTCCATACCCGCTACCTTTATGCTTTTAATGAAAAATATGGTGCCTAGGTCCTCATCTGATCTGATGGTGAATTTGCCAGTTGGGTAAATCCTGTAAAACTCACTAGGAACACCAACAAGATCCCAGGAATGTCAGAGCTGGATGCAAATGAATATCTGATTTATCTGACATGCTAGCTCTAGATGTCACACAGCCTAGGTTGAAACACCTATAGCAGAGCCATTGGAAGCTAATGCCCAGTGACTCTTGAAGGCTACATGGTAAGGAAGCCACAGACCAAGGCCATGCTTTCCTCTTTTTGTCCATGGGCATTTGATAAGCAGCCTTTTGTAGACCCCTCAAATGCAGCCTTGACCTGTCATTTCCCTGCATAAAGGTGGGGCCAGGCGGAACCCAGCTGTCAGCACCGAGTTTCCTGCCTCTGTGGGTCTTTACCACCATGTCTCTTGGCACATCCACTGGGGCTGGGATTTGCCCACTAATCTCTAAACTGAAGTGCTGGTTGCTAATTTCCTTGTTAATGTGCCCACCCACATAAACCTTCCTTGCCACAGAAGCCTCACACTTCTACACATATATCCCTTTGTCCCTGTCCATATATCACACAGATGGTAAGACTCTTGTAGAACAGAGTAGTTATTTACTAGGAAGAGTTGAAACCCTTAGGCCAGACAAACTCTCTGACCAAAGCCTGGTTTCAAGCACTGAGCATTCCTGATAAGATTTGAGTGTAGTGTGTGACCTTTGTGTATGGTGCATATCCCTTGCTCATCCTCCCCCTTCACAGGGAGTCAAATTAGTGAAAGTGAAGACAGTCTATTCCTGATTAGAGACATTTTCCAGGCCAGCAGATTTCAGGAGGAAATATGGCTATGAGTTAGAAGCCACTTAAAGACTGCCCCAAATTGCCACTGGCTTGTGAGTTGCTTTTGTGGTAAATGTTGTCCTTGCTTAATGAAGAGACTAATTAGCAGTCATGTCTCCTGTACTTGCAAAGATGCCCACACTTCATGTCTGCCCAGATAGATGTCCTCTTCTGGGTTTACCCATTTCAGATCATCAGACTTTATTGAAGGTGCTTATTTTTTGTGCAAAGCCTAAATTAAGCCCATCCCAACAAGAGTTGGTCTTCCCTAGTAGCTCAGATGCTAAAGCATCCGCCTGCAATGTAGGAGACCCAGGTTCGATCCCTAGGTCAAGAAGGTCCCCTGAAAAAGGAAAGGGCAACCCACCCCAGCATTCTTGCCTGGAGAATTCCATGGACAGTGGAGCCTGGCAGGCTACAGTCCATGGAGTCACAAAGAGTTGGACACAACTGAGCAACTAACACACACAGACAAGAGTTGCTAAAAGATTAAATTTTCACATGAGCCATGTTACTTTCTCTTACAATGTGGTGGAATTGAACTTGCCGTGAGCAAAGGGCTTTCTTATTTCTATTTTCTTAGCATTGTTTAGTTAGAAAACAATGATGGTATGTTATTGCTGAGAACCTGCAAGCAAGAATCCTAACTTAACAGACCTGAGAAACAAGGTCTCAAAAGCTAAAACCAGCCGCTGTTACATCAGGGTTCTCAGCAGTCTCACGGGGACTTTTACGTGTTTCAACTGTGTCACAGGTGGGCTCTGGCTTAAGTTTGCCAGCTAGAGGTTTATCTCAGGGCCCTGCATCTGAGGGCAGCCACACTGTAGCCATACACAACTCCTTGTATTTGTATTCACGAGGTGGTGGTTACTTCATTTAAAATTCTCCCTCTCCTTCCGCAACTTCTTATTGTTTTACAGCTAGCCACAGAAAGCTAGATTCAGCCTGGAAATTGAGTTCTGCACCCAACTCTGTTATGACCTTAGGCATGACATCCTACCTCTTTGGGGGTACTATCTGCCAACCTGTAACTCAAAGAATTGGGCCAGATCTCTTTTGTATGGGCCAGATCTCTTTCATATTTCAATTCTTAAAGACATTTTACATGTATTTCTTAGAGTACCCTTTCTGCAATCTTAGAAGACAATACTTTCATTTCCGTTTTATGAAACAGGACACTGAGGCTCAGAGATCAAGTGATCTGGTCAAGTTCAGAAAAATTATTGCTTTTAATTCTAAGCCTAGGGCTTTGCCCTCTGCATTGCAACTCAGCTGCATGCCACCCAGCTAGTTAAGGCCAAGTCTAGAACACAGGTCCTTGTCCCCAGTCAGTGTCCCTGTATCTCACCACCACCCTTCCTCTCAGAGTCTCATCTATCCTCTGATTACATGCTTTCCCCTAGGCATCTGCACAGTGATTATGTGATGAGTGCATAAGAGAGTAATTAAAACAAGAAGACATCCCTTGATTTAGCTCCCAGCCAATGAAGGAGGATTTCTTATGGCCTAAACTTGACTAAATATCAGCCTGGAAACATGTATGCTGACAAGATTTCCACTTCTGTCCTTGCTAAAATCCAGTTCCCTGAGTTATTTTTGCCACTGCTTGTGCTTAGTTTTGTGTTGTATGAGCCTTTTTTCTGAACATTATCATGAATCTTAATTGTCAGTGGCTTCTATGTCTATATAGTTATACCTGTTTTCCCTACACATCTTGATGAATACCTTATTGGAACAGACCAGATTCCCTATCATTCCCTTTCCTTCTAAACCATGGTCTCTCCTTGATATTTTAAATGCCCCTTCTATTCCTGAACCCCTGAAACATCAGGGAAAAAAAATGTCCTTAGCACTTAGAACCCAAAGCATTCACCTTAATGTAATACACTCTAAAGAGTGCCAAGTCCCACTAAAAGCTGGGAGACCAATGAGATGAGACTGAAGCATTAAGATTTTCAGAGACTTTATCCGAATCGAGGTGTCTGTTTGGCTAGATGGTACTGAAGGTCATGTTTAGACAATAAGCATCTGTCCTTCCACATCTTCTCTTCTTCCACCTCTTCCTTCTCCATGTGGCTCATTTCCATAGCATCTTAATGTCCAATTTCACACGATCTAATCTTCTCCATAATTGATATGGCATAAATATAAATGCCATTCTTTACCCTGTTGAGGACCAAATTTAGGAGCAAAGTGAAAAGAGGACCCTGAGATCAGAACTGATATATGTGAAAGTAGCTCAGTCGTGTCTGACTGTTTGCAACCCCATGGACTATACAGTCCTTGGCATTCTCCAGGCCAGAATACTGGAGTGAGTAGCCTTTCTTTTCTCCAGGGTATCTTCCCAACCCAAGGATTGAACCCAGGTCTCCCACACTGTGGCAAATTCTTTACCAGCTGAGCCACAAGGGGAGCCCAAGAAAACTGGAGTGGGTAGCTTATCCCTTCTCCAGGGAATCTTTCCGACCCAGGAATCGAAGTGGGTTCTCCTGCATTGCAGGCGGATTCTCTACCAACTGAGCTATAAGAGAAGTCCAAACAGGAGTCATTGCCATTATGGAGAGAGGAATTAGAGGCCCTACTTAGCAATAGCGGCAGTTGCACACTTCATTTCCTCTTTTCTGCTTGGAAAGTCATTCGTTCTCCATCCCCCTGCCCCAGTATATAGATGCGTCTCCACCCCCTGCCCCAGTATATAGATGTGTCGTTGTGTTAGCCCCCTTATCACATACCTAGAGCTGGAAAGTTACACAGACTCTTCACCTTTTTCCTCTATTTTACTCCTGTCCTACTGCTTCTTTGGTTTCAAAAGGCAGTGACTCTTTTGACCTGTTTTCTAAATGCATACCGTCTGGTAAATCTTCACCTATAAAAATGCTTGCCTGGAGCCAAATAATGGATGAATAGTGGGAAGGCGAACTGCACAGGTCTCAGAGTTGGGAAAAGCTTCATCTGGGCTGCTGTCTCACCAGGCACCACTGTCTCGTGCGTGCTGATGTGTGGCACATTCCAGAGAGCAAACCTGTCCAAGGGGGACAGTGCATATTCAGATGCTTTCAGAGCCAAGTTCTGAGGCAGTGGAAGAAGTCTCTAGTGTGGATGACGTTCTTCCTGTTCCAACCTCTTGGTGAAAACAATCTTTGCGTACTTTGATGTAAAGTTAGGCCCGGGGCTTCAGATATCCTCACCGCTGCTGTCCAGGCTCCCATCAGATACTGGAGAAACAGTGAGGAGAGTTAAGTTTATACCTATTACCTCTTAGTCGAATGCTGTTCTTAATCAAGGTGAGTCCCCAGGGTCAAGTACTTTCCCCATAATGAACGGTTGCTGAGAATTCCTTCTTAGCTCACGTCTCTGGTATCAGAGGCCTGCCATGTGGGTAGCTGAATTCCCTTGAGCCGGGGTGATTCCGCCTCTTCTTGTGGCTCTGCCTTGCCCTCTCTCAGCTCCTCTTATAGGCACTGTGGGCATTTCGGGAGGCAGTCTCTGTTGTCAGTCACAGGCAGGAAATGGATGCCCAAGCCAAAAATAATACAGAAGCCTCCTCCAATCACTCATACAGATGAGGGGATATTAACCACACGGACGAAATGTCATGAAAACCATACAAAAGAAACGTGAGTGGAAAGTTTTCTAAAACTGAAATAGAAGGAAGAAGAGGACTCATGGGAGGAGAAGGTTAAAACCAGGAAAGAAGGAAGAGTAAAAAATGGAAAACTGGTGAAGTGTGGTCTGTCTGACCTCAGTCCAAGTTGACTTCTAGGTCATCCTGTGGGAGGAAGTGAAAGATTAATTAGCTGATGGTTGCTGTGTGGTTTAGTGAGATTATGAGCACCTGCCTCAGTCTTGTTTCCTCTGCTAACCAGCTGGAAGATCTTTTTTACTCACAGTTTTCCCAAGTAATACTAGGACAATAAGAGTTCTGACCAGACCTGATAGTCTAGGAGTCTCGAATTTGTACAATGGAATTGTAGCACATACACACACCAGATTGTGCAGTTAAAGAGAAAATGCCCACATTATAGCCAAGGTGACCAATTATTAGCTGTTCAGTGAAGTTTCAAAGCAGATTCTCTGGCCCATGTCTTAACCTATGTGACATCCCATTCATCTTTGGCTCAAGTGACTTCACTTAACCATTTGATCTGACTTTTCCAAAAGATGAGACCTCATAATTATACCAACAAATTAATTTGTTCATTGTGCAGGCTGAAACCACAGCCCTCATCTTAGAACCAAATAAGTTAGAGCACTAATATGGCCAATTGCATGAGAGCAGATTGAGCAAACTTGCACCTGTAGCCACACTTAGAAGTAAAAGAGTACTAATATAGTATAAACACTTCATTTTGCTTATGAGAATACTTATGAGGTTTGCTTATGAGGTTTAGGAGGGACAAGCGACTCATCCAATGATACATATCTAATTGGTAGAAGAGCTCAGACTGGGAAGTTTAGCATCAGGCAGCAAAAAGGGAAGCAAGAGAGAGAGACAATAAAAGAAAAAAAGAGAGCGAGAGAAAGGTGAGTGTGGGAGAGATGTTAAGCTATATGTTTTATTTTGCTGTGAGCTGTTGTAAAAGGTAAGCATCTCTTTGACAATAATTTGTTTCCAGGCTATCTCTGGGGACCCATGTTTGGGACTGGAAACGATCTTTGTGGACTGTGATGGAAGTAATTTTTTTTTCCCTTTCTGTCTTCACAATTGCACATGCTTATTTTATTGAGCCTCCCGCAGTTCCTCCTAAGGTTTCCTTTTGGAAACCAGGAATTAATCAAATTAAATGTTGTGACCCATAACTCTGACAACGAAAAAAAGAAAATAGCATCTCTTTTGCTACATTGAACCAGAAATCCAGCAATCTGCCTTTGGAACATGGAGTCTCCAGGCCATTTATCTTCCCACAGTTGGCAAACTTTCCCCCATCCTTTTGGAAGATTTTATGTATACCTCTGTGGCTTTGGAGAGTTGTGAAGATTCAGGTGTAGGCACAGAAAGTGAAAGTGTTAGTCGCTCAGTCATGTCTGACTCTTTGCCACCCCATGGACTGTAGCCTGCCAGGCTCATCTGTCCATGGGATTCTCCAAGCAAGAATACTGGCGTGGGTTGCCATTTCCTTCTCCAGGGGGTCTTCCTGACCCAGGGATCAAACGCGGGTCTCCTGCATTGCAGGCAGATTTTTTACCATCTGAGCCATCTACAGAGAAGTCACAATTTTGACAGACTTGGCTTTGATACAACACGAAGCTTTTCTTGGCCAGAAAAATCAGTAAAGTATGCCTTCCAAAGGCTAGCCTGTCACTGGGCCATGATAAGGATAGTGCCTTTGGAAGGATCCTCCAGTAAACCATGTCTTCACTCTGTAAACAAACAAGCAATAAGGCTGAACACTTCATCGTGGCTTAGACTTGTGCCAGTATAGCACTTCACACAAAGTAGTTGAATTGAAGAGGAGCTAATAAAGACAAAGGATGTTTTTAAAATTATTAATTTAGTGTCTAATATATGCATGGGTTTGTACAGTCCTAGAAGAGGAGTTCAAGGATGCTTTACTATTAAGGAATTATAGTAAAAAAGCATTAAGTAACTCAATGCTTTTGCCCTCAAAGGGGGTACAATCAGGAGGATCTCCTGAATAACCTAGAGGAGGAAAATAGATGCAACTTAGACTAAAAGGACCATCAGGAAATTATAGAGAAGATGCGGGGCTGTCCAGTGAGGGTAAGTCACTGCCGTATTTTCAGTGCTGGTGGAGAAGTGGAACCAGGAAATTCTTCTGTTTGGCATTTTTTCAAGGATGGACGAGTCTTTTGGAGCCTGAAGATGGTGGGATGGTGATGGGAGGAAGCGGAGTCAAGCATAGAGTGAGAAGGAAGCTCTGTCAATAACAGCATTTGGGAGGAAATACTGTTTCCCAAAAAACACTTGGGAAATGGTGTTTAGTCTAAGTTCTGTTGAGGTTAGGATCCATAGTTGGGGAATCATGGTAGATAAGGAGTATGTTGTGCTGGAGTTTAAAGGTTTTACCCCACACTCTGAGGCTTGTGCTTAATTAAGTAGACAGTGGGCAGCCATTTCATTTTTCAGGCAAAAATTGTGAGATGATCAAGTTATTGCCTTTTTCCCCTGACTGCTCCCTCCTTCTTGTCTGGGTTGGGCAAACTTACCCCATCTTGGAAGAAACACAAGCTGGAATAAAGATTGCCAGCAGAAATATCAATAACCTCAGATATGCAGATGATACCACCCTTCTGGCAGAAAGTGAAGAGGAACTAAAAACCTCTTGATGAAAGTGAAAGAGGAGAGTGAAAAAGTTGGCTTAAAGCTCAACATTCAGAAAACGAAGATCATGGCATGTGGTCCCATCACTTCATGGGAAATAGATGGGGAAACAGTGAAAACAGTGTCAGACTTTATTTTTGGGGGCTCCAAAATCTCTGGAGATTGTGACTGCAGCCATGAAATTAAAAGATGCTTACTCCTTGGAAGAAAAGTTATGACCAACCTAGACAGCATATTCAAAAGCAGAGACATTACTTTGCCGACTAAGATCCATCTAGTCAAGGCTATGGTTTTTCCAGTAGTCATGTATGGATGTGAGAGTTGGACTGTGAAGAAAGCTGAACGCCAAAGAATTGATGCTTCTAAACTGTGATGTTGGAGAAGACTTTGGAGAGTCCTTTGGACTGCAAGGAGAGCCAATCAGTACTTTCTGAAGGAGATCAGCCCTGGGATTTCTTTGGAGGGAATAATGCTGAAGCTGAAACTCCAGTTCTTTGGCCACCTCATGCAAAGAGTTGACTCATTGGAAAAGACTCTGATGCTGTGAGGGATTGAGGGCAGGAGGAGAAGGGGACAACATAGCTGAGATGGCTGGATGGCATCACTGACTCAATGGACGTGAATCTGAGTAAACTCCCGTAGTTGGTGATGGACAGGGAGGCCTGGCATGCTGTGATTCATGGGCTCACTAAGAGTCGGACACAACTGAGTGACTGAACTGAACTGAACTGAATGACAGTTACACTTTTGAGCTAGTTCATCCTGCTCACTTTACAGACAGGTAGACTAAGGACCAGATGGCTAAGTGTGACCAACGTCATCATTTTGTTTCTTATTATATGAGGCCATCAATACTAGACTAGTCTGAACAAGGGGTGGTTTTCCAGGGTGTGCACAAGTCACTAGGATTATAATTGTGTTTTTGTGTGTGGTGGGGTGGGGGTGTCTCCAGGACCATCCCTTGGTGAAAGGAGGATAATGATGGAGGGCCCCCACCTAATTGTTCGTTTATCAAGGTTCTTCATATTTCATTTAAAGAGAGGGTTCCACTTCTAAAGTTATGCCAAGTCTCCAAAGAAACATCTCTACAAAGGAATGTATCTCAGGAGGCAGACATCACTTCAACTATTATTGAAATGTGAAAACAAACAGAAGAGTGTTCATTCTTAAGTCACATTTTTTTCCAGGTGTTTGATTAGCTCTAAGGGACTATCTAATCTCAAATATTTGCACTTATGAAAAATATGTGTAGCAAGTAAGAATCTCAGACCACAAGTGCTGGTTTTTAAAATGCATTTCATTTTTATACAACTGACTTAATTACTATTTTTACCTTCTATTGCCCTGATATCAATGGCAACCCCCTCCAGTACTCTTGCCTGGAAAATCTCATGCGTAGAGGAGTCTGGTGGACTGCAGTCCATGGGGCCGCTAACAGTTAGACACGACTGAGCGACTTCACTTTCACTTTTCACTTTCATGCATTGGAGAAGGAAATCACAGCCCACTCCAGTGTTCTTGCCTGGAGAATCCCGGGGAAGGGGGAGCCTGGTGGGCTGCCATCTCTGCTGTCGCACAGAGTCGGACACGACTGAAGCGACTTAGCAGCAGCAGCAGCAGCCCTGATATCTGATACACTTTGACCCTGTTCAGGGTATTTAGGTAATTACAAGGTATCACAGAGGGACTTTGATCCCTGATCCTATCTGCCCTCAATGGCATCCTTTGAAATAACATCTTCCCCATCTGGCCTCAGGTCATGGGTACCTGTGTGTCCTGTTTACTCCTAACCACAAAGTCTCTTAGGTCCAGCTCTCTATTAGGGGCCTGTCCTCATCACTTGGCCTCTCAGGAAAGCAGGAAAGCATTCTGCTGTTTCCCCAACCTTCCTGGGTTTGGAGGACCATGGGAGGGTGTCTCAGGCTCCCCTGGGCAGACACTCCTCCACCATGTCTACTGATTCCTCACCATGCTGCTGAGGGGAGACCCATAAAGCTTGCTGCCTCTCTCTGTCACACAGGAAGTGAGTGAGCCATAGTTCTTCTTTGGAACCCCAAATCTTTTTGAGGACATGCCCTAGCAGTGGAGACCAAGGTACAAGAGCCTCTGCAGAAAATCAAAGTGTCTAAGTGTGCTCTGATTCTTTTCTCTTTATGGATTATCATAGCTGAGAAGGTGGGAATACTGTCTTGAATTGAGAATATTTTCTTTGAGAGCCATTATTCTGTTCTAAAGCATTCAGAATCCAGGCTCTTGGAACTCTTTTATCTCAAGACAGCTATTTTTGCTGTCTTTCCAAAGACCTATTTTAATACTCAACAGTAGAAGTGCCTGCTTATTCTTCCTTTCTCTTGTGTCATCTCTTCCCAGAAGCTACTCCAGTGGAGGTGAGGAGAATGAAAAGAGGCAAAAGTCGACAGGGGGAAAAAAAGCATCTGGTAATACACCTTTTAGGACTTCCTTGGGGCTCAGATGGTAGAACATCTGTCTACAATGTGGGAGACCAGGGTTCAATCCCTGAATTGGGAAGATGCCCTGGAAAAGGAAATGGCAATCCATTCCAGAACTACTGCCTGGAAAATCCCACGGGCAGAGAAGCCTGGTAGGCTACAGTCCACGGGGTCGCAAAGAGTCAGACACGACTGAGCGACTTCACTTAATACACCTTAATATCATATCTTTCTACACATGTGTAAGGGGCAAATGCTGATCAGGTTCTGATCAGCTGCTTGACCTCTCTTCAGTTCTTATCATTGTTTCATCCCTTCTTCCATGTTGCATATATTCTCTAACTGGGACATGCTGTATAATTTGAGGAGCCTAGCACAAAAGAAAAATGCAAGGCCTCTCGTTCAAAAATTACTACTAATTTCAAGACAGCTATGGCAGAACATTAAACCAAGCACAGGGCCCGTTTGAACACAATGGCCTGGGTCACATCCATGAAGCCAGCCTTGTTTCTAACCCTTAAAGGGTCTCTTTCCTTGACTTTTATTGGACTGTTGTTTGTATTGTCAAAAGAAAACTTAAAGACCTTTACTTGATATGAATAACTTTTTGAATGAGAAATGAGACCAGGGAGCTTCCCAAAACTTGTGTGAAGTTCAGACGAGTGAAATTACAGGATTGCTTTTAAATGCAAAGAAGGATGCTCTTTAGCCTTTCCCATCATCCATTATTGGGGGATTCCAGACTGCAGGAAATTGGTGAAAAGTGGTTATCTTATACCATTTGGGGAAGATGACTTAAGTTTATGATGATCAAAGGAATTGTCAAGAAGTAACCTAAGTCACATTTCACTTATATTCATGAAATAAACTAGATTAAGTTTTGTGTAAGTAGCTTAAGTGGTTTTTGTCAGCTTTAGGGATTTTTTTAACCTGGTTTTTATTTCATTTTATTTTAAAAGTCTTATCAAACTAACTTAAGACAATGTAAAGGTCCTGCAATAGGAATTCATTCCGTAAATTATAGAATTTCCATATGATAGACAGCTATGCAGTTATTTATAATCAACAAAATATTTTAATTTATTAAGCAACATGGGAAAATATTATCACGATTCTGTACATTGAAAATGTTAATACACTTGCCATTCACATTGTGAGGGAAATAGCCCCACCCAGGTATCTTGCAACCAAGAGCAAGGCCTCGTTTACCACCTGGTTCCTCATTCTTGGTTCCTCATTGGTTGATTGCCTCAGGAGAGTAACAGACCCAAGAGTAACCACTCAGTAGACTGGACAGCAACCTATTGTCTATATGGACTTGATGGAAAAATGAACAGGGTAAAGTTTGAAACCTGTACTAAAGACTCAGAAACTATGAGACAATAAGAATGAGAGCTCAGTTAAAAAGTCATAGGGTTGAGTTGAAGATTGAGAAATTGCTGTAAGACTGAAACTACGAGGAAGCAGAGATTCTTAAGAAGACAGAGCAATTGAAAGTGGGGCAAAAAGTCAGATGGAGAGCAGCCAGGCAAATTGTCAACGCACCCCTGCAGCCGGGACTCCAGCTCCTGCTCTTGAGGTCTTGGCAGATGCTTGGGATCCAGATCTGAAGTCCAGCCCTTTGTGCAAGGAACCGGCCCCTGCTCTTAGATTTCCAAGAGAGTCTGCTTGTCATTCTTTCTAAATCCTTTCAGGAATGTCCTCAGTGGATTTCTGTCTTGGAACTGTCACGGGTGTATAGGCTATGAGCCCAATTTTATATTTGTAATGTGTGTTCACATGTATCTATGGATATGAGGTAGTCACCAACTTACTAATAAAATTCTTAAATGTACCAAGATTATGTGGCTTCCTTATTTCTCCATTAACTGAACTGATTCTCTAAAAGATACTTCTCATTTGGGTGCCTGGGAAAATTCTGCTTGGCAGTGTTCCAGTTTTCTGTGGCATAAATGTCTCCATCTACTTCACACATTTATTTAAAGTTCAGGACTTCCTTGGTTGTCCAGTGGTTAAGAATCCACTTACCAAAGCAGGGAACACAGGTTTGATCCAGGTTCCGGGAAGATCCCACATGCTCTGGAGCAACTAAACCCATGCATCACAGCTGCTGAGCCCACTGGCACCGGCTGCTGAAGCTCGCACACCCTAGAGCTCATGCTCCACGAGAGAGTAGCCCCTGCTAACCACAACTAGAGGAAAGCCCAAGTAAAGTAATGAAGATCCATGCAGTCAAACAAAAAAAGTTCACCCCCCTCGGGTTTTTGTTAAAAAATATACCTGCATGTAAACAAAATAGCGTATTTGTAAGGCTATTCATTGCAGCAGTACTTGTAATAGCAAAGTTTTATCTATGTCCATCAATAAAGAGTTGAATAAATTATGAAATATCCTTACACACTACTCTCCAAAAAACAAACAAAGAATGAGTACCCTGTGTACAGCCCTGAAACAGAAATCCAGTGATACATTTAAAATGGGAAGAAAGGTAAAAGTAGTTATGCTACCTTTGCTTTAAGAAAATGAAAAAAGAAGATTAAAAATATGTATTAGCTTCTCTAGTAATAGCATAAAGAAACTCTGAAACGCTACACAAGAAACCAATTAAAATTGTGCTCTTTGAGAAGAATACTACTGGGGGATTAGGAATGGGGTGGGTGGGAAAGAGTCTTTTCTGTACATTGTTGCAATGTATGGATCAGACAACTATATTACTATTAAAATGCAGCATATTGAGTAAACAATAGCATTCAATCTGTGATTTCAGATAGTTATCTTTTGTGTGAGTCTGAGTGAAATGACCCATCCCTCAGATTTACCCTAACTTTCCCTGAGTAGCATCCTGTTCGGGTAGATTAAGTTATCTCATTGTGGTGGGGTGCGGTGAACTTGGAGGCTGGTGATCATAATTTATTCAACCTGCAGGTTGGTGACCCCTCGCTTCTGCCTGGTCATGTCTCCCCTCTGGCACTGCAGCTGAAGTTGGCAACCAGCCCGTACTGTCTGGTCTCAATGTGGTCTGGCCCAGTGGTGCTGCCGGCCTGAGCTGGTCTTAACTTAGAACTTGATAGTGCTCTCCAATAGCCTCTGTCTGGCTCTGCTTTGAATCTGATCCAACAGCCCCTCCTAAAAGATCATTCCTTCCAGGCCTGCTGACTTCTACAGAGAAATCTTCTGATTTGATCCCAACCCACTCCCCACCTCCCACCTCTACTATCTGGAAACTCTGAACCCAATTAGTGGCACGCAGAAAGCTAAACCTTTTTCCTGTGTGTATCTCCCAGAGAGAGAACATCCCAGTTCACACTAACATGGTCAGCTTCCACACTGGTGTGTGGGAAACTTGCAAGTCTATCTTCCCAAGAGACCCAGGAAGAGATCCTGGGCCAAAGGACCCGCCCTTAGCATCTTGGCCACTTTTCTTACATGGTCTAGAGCAGGATTTTGTTTCATAATTTTTACCTCTAAAAGGAGCAAGTGCTTACATGTTAGTTTTCTGTTATGAGTGGTGAGAATATGGGAGTTGGATGTATTGCCCTTTGTACTTTTCTTATTTTTTCTTAATATTTTTTTTAAATTTAAAGACAAAAATTCAGTCAAGCTGTAGGTTTACTGATGTTCAAGGCCATTTTTAGGACGATTTTTGGGGGACAAGCTGGGATTTGATTCAGTATCATCATTGGTTTGTGAGCTGCACAAAAAGTGAGATGGGGAGGGGTTTTGTTGCTCTTCAGAGGCTAAGTCGTGTCTGACTCTTTGCAATCACATGGACTGCAGCACATGAGGCTTCTTTCTGTCTCTCAGTGTTTGCTCAAATTCATGTCCATTGAATTGGTATTGGGAGGGGTTTAGAAAATTCAAAATGGAAGATAATCCACCCCCCACCCCACACACATATACAAACACAATACTCTTCCACTGAAGTTGTTGCAAATCACAAGTGTTTTGGCTGGTTCAGAACAGGCCTAGGAAACAGATGTCTGAATCTGCCTGTAATGCAGGAGACCCGGGTTAGATTACTGGGTGAGGAAGATCCTCTGGAGGAGAAATGGCAACCCACTCCAGTATTCTTGCCTGGGAAATTCCATGGACACAGGAGCCTGGTGGGCTACAGTCCATGGGTTGTGAAGGGTCGGACGTGACTGAGTGACTACCACAAGAAATATAAAGAGAGATAGCTTATGTGGTTCTTCCATAATTCACTTTTCTTAGGCATCAAAATTCGGTCCTTGATGTCCATCCTGTTTGGTCAAGTGAATATTGACCTTCTTTCTTAGTAACAACAGATTTTATTTGAGGTAAAAATGTACTCAGAAAAATACTGCCTCTTTGGAAATTTGCCTCCAGATTTCATTCGTGTAAAAACTAACTCCTGTGTTTAAGCCACTGTAGTTGGGTTTCTTTTAACATCAACCTGACTTAATTCCTAACTGATACAGTCATGGGCAGGAATTTGTTCGTTCATTCAATAGATTGTTATTGAGAAGCCAGGTCCTAGGCATTGTGCCAAGCATTGAGTATTCTGGCACCAGATACTGGAAAAATGAGGGAGAATAATTATAATTACAGTTATGCTGAGGTCTTTTTTCCATCTGCCCCCCCCCACTCCCCAAGTCCACTCTCCATGCACCCTGCTTTGTACCCGTGGGAGGCTGGCTATATGGAGGTCATCAGTGAGCTCCTTTATTCTTTGGCTCCAGCTGGATTATTTATTCCCCCAGCTCCCTCCCTATGGGATTGCTACACTGACTTGGTCTGTCTACTGAAAGTTCCAGATGCTCTTAGGAAGCCTTCTCCAGCTATTCTCTCTGTCCCTGGCTTCTGGTGCATGCTAAGTCACTTTAATCATGTCTGACTCTTTGGGACAGTATGGACTATACTATTCCACCAGGCCCCTCTGTCCATGGGATTCTCTAGGCAAGAATGCTGGAGTGGGTTGTCATGCCCTCCTCCAGGGCATCTTTTCAGCTTAGAAGCTGAACCCACATCTCTGTGTCTCCTGCATTGGCAGGCAGATTCTTTAACACTGGTGCCACCTGGGAAGCCCCAGGTTCTGCTAAATGTCCCCCTTTCTTACTATTTAGGTCTCAGGTGAATAGTACAGTTGTACTAAGCTTAGAGTTTCACCACATCTCAGGCCTTTATAAAGAGCTCCTTTTAAAAATATTCCTCAAATTAATCTATTGGATGGGCCATCTTTTTCTTTCTAATGACACAGCTATCATTTGTCAAGAACCTTTGTGCTAAGAAACTGTCAGATATGCCGTTTCACTGAATCATAACAGTCTTGTCCACACTTTAGCAATGAAGAGCAGAAATGAACTATAACCAAGTTGTTAACTGTGTGCTCTGTTGCTCAGTCACGTCCAACCCTTTGCACCCCATGAGACCTTTTTGTAGCCCACCAGGCTCCTCTGTCCACACGATTTCCCAGGCAAGAATACTGGCGTGGGTTTCCATTTCCTTCTCCAGCAGATCTTCCCAACCCAGGGTTCAAACCCACATCTCCTGCATTGGCAGGCAGATTCTTTACTGCTGAGCCACCTGGGAAGACCTCAGGTTGTTAACTAGGTTATTTTCTTTTTGTAACCAGGAAGCTTGCAGAAATAGGCTCACAGATATCAGCACAGTCATGACTGTACCCCTCCATCTTGCTCCTCACTGCCGTTTTCCTTTCTGCGCCTCTGGCTCTCAGTATACTGGTGCTGCCTCCTGGGGCTCAGCATCCCCTTCCTGGTGTCTTTCTCTACTTGGCCGCCCCTGCAGTGCTCCAGGCTTTGGCCACAGTTACCTTCCCTGAGCCTCAAGCTTTCAGAACACTGCCCTCCTTCCTCTCCAGTAATGCAAGTTATCTAAATAGTAATACTGCAATACTTGCCAATAATTAGTCAGTATTACCTCTCTGAGGGTAGCAAGAACTCTAGTTGACCCATTACCATCATCTAAACAAAGGGTTTAACCTGTACTGGTAATTTTAGAGAGGGCTGTGATGATTAGAAGAGACATTTTGGTAGTTATGTCTTTATTGACTGCAGATCCATTTGGTATAAAGTGGTCTTACGCAAGACACTAAGAAAATATCTCATATTTGTTTTATGGAGTTTTCCACCAAAGTAATTTGATTCCTGAATTTATTTTCCCTTATGTATCTTTTAAAGTTCCAAGTTATATATTCCACATATATAGGAGGAGAGGAATTCTCCAGGCAACATATAGAGTTAATATAGGTTAAAAAAAAAAGATCATTTTTGATGGTGAAAAATAGTCCCTGCTACCTTTCCTTTGTATAGAAAAAGTCCAGCCAAGTCCATTTATAAGTACAAAGGAAAATAAGAAATTTAGCCTCCTAAACACTTTCACATTCTCTCTCCAAGTTAAAACACATTTTTAAGAAAAGATCTATGTCCAAAAGCGCATCAGTATGTTTCCCCAGACAACGTACATTCTATGTCTTCAACTTATTTATTTCTAGTATCACTGGGAGGCAGGGGGAAAAATTTTCAAATAGTTCTAGTTACATAACTAAACCTACATGCCAGGAATTCTTAGAATCTCAGTTCCAGAAGCAGCCCTCCAAATGTGCGTGTCCTGTTGTCATTATCCAGATAATGCTTGAGTGGTTTTGTTACCAACTGGGCTCTTG
The DNA here is from genome assembly GCA_006408675.1 of Madoqua kirkii. NCBI lineage: Eukaryota > Metazoa > Chordata > Mammalia > Artiodactyla > Bovidae > Madoqua > Madoqua kirkii. The sequence continues at coordinate 59,456 of SJYC01099380.1, forward strand.
GACTTCCCCAAACAATGGAAATTAACGAGAGGCCAGACAAGAAATTCAGGCAAGATTTTATTGGGGCCCCTGCTGTGGCAGTGGGGATCAAGGGCAAACATCAGGGTGCCTTGCTTGCTCTCTCCCCAAGCTTGTTCCTTATATGGGGTGAGGGTTGGGGTATGCCCAGGGGTCAGGTCAGAGGGGTGGCATAGGTGTTTGCCTACCCTTTAGGTGGTCTTGAGTATAGGGGGCATGTACGGTACCGTTTTTGCACCAGGCTCCTCAAAAGTAGCAGTTTGGATTTTGTGGGGTTTTTTTGCTTCTTTGGATCTTTTGGGTCCAGAATTTGCCCCAACTGTGCATACATGCAGTTATTTTTAGTCCCATATAGTTTCTTTGTATTTTGTTTCTCTAGGAAAGGTGTGTCCAGGTGCAAACACCACAGCACTGAAGCAAAGAGTCCCAAGTCCTAGCCTGTCTCAGTTTAGTATGTCCTAACTAGACTATTTTGGGGGGGCTCCAAAATCACCGCAGATGGTGACTGCAGCCATGAAATTAAAAGACGCTTACTCCTTGGAAGAAAATTATCACCAACCTAGATAGCATATTCAAAAGCAGAGATATTACTTTGCCAACTAAGGTCCGTCTAGTCAAGGCTATGGTTTTTCCTGTGGTCATGTATGGATGTGAGAGTTGGACTGTGAAGAAGGCTGAGCACCACAGGATTGATGCTTTTGAGCTGTGGTGTTGGAGAAGACTCTTGAGAGTCCCTTGGACTGCAAGGAGATCCAACCAGTCCATTCTAAAGGAGATGAGCCCTGGGATTTCTTTGGAAGGAATGATGCTAAAGCTGAAACTCTAGTACTTTGGCCACCTCATGCGAAGAGTTGACTCATTGGAAAACACTCTGATGCTGGGAGGGATTGGGGGCAGGAGGAGAAGGGGATGATAGAGGATGAGATGGCTGGATGGCATCATGGACTGGATGGACGAGAGTCTGAGTGAACTCCAGGAGTTGGTGATGGACAGGGAGGCCTGTTGTGCTGCAATTCATGGAGTCGCAAAGAGTCAGACATGACTGAGTGACTGAATTGTACTGAACTAGAGAAGCCTTGTTTGTAGTGAATGATACCAATAGCAAAAAATTCTGCCAAAGCATTCTGTTGCACAGTCCCGAGGCTTGCCTGAAGCATAAGACTCCAGCATAGAAACCCAGGAGTCATTTGGCTTGGTAGCTTTAATCTCAATATGGAATTTTCAAGCAAGTGTGGAATCCCTTATAATATTCTTCCCTTAAGACTGTGGAGAGAAATACATTACTCACTCCTACCAATCTCCCTTGACTTCTGCATTCATAAGGCAGAGACTGCAGAGTTGAGTAAGTCTGGCAGTTTAAAACACGGCTGCAAACTCTTTGACACTCCTCCCATTGAGATGTGGGGGTCTCAGCCTCTCCCCTTGAATCTGACAAGCTTGTGACAGCTCTGAAAAATAGAATATGGCACAGAGATGCTATGCGATTTCCAAAGCTGTGTCGTAAAAAGGCCACGCAGCTTACGCCTTGTTTGCTGGCACATTCTTCTTAGATCCTTGAGCCACCATTAAGAATCTGACTGCCTTGAGACTGCCATGCTGAACACCATCAAGCAAATAAAATTTGAGGAAGTCTGTTCTGTAGCAACAGGTAACTAGGACAATTATCTCCTAAGTTATCTAGTCATTGATCAGCATGTCATTATTAAGCAGCATAATCTGTTTGATAGTAAGAAACTGAACCACAAAGTCACACAGTAATGCAGGGCTAGAACTTGATTTCAACTCTTATTGAAAGCTATGTTCCTTCTTCTATGACATTTTTTCATGCTGGTCATAAAGTTTTCAAACTAGAATATTAAAAATAACCAAGTCATTGGTTATTGCTTATTGAAAGTTATTGACCTTCAAATTGTATTCCCTGGAGACTTAGGGTTCCAGAAAAGATGACTCAAGGCTCATTGTGGATGAGAAAGCAGTGTGGGTAGAATGGCCAAGCAAGGGAGGTTCTGGCCCTGTTTCAAACCAAATTTGCTCTGCTTTTAGTAGATGTATACAGTGTGTTGATACACTAATGTTATCTTTTAACAAATATGTTTCATTACTGAAACAGGACTAACAAAAATGTTTTCAGGTAGTGATGTTGTGGAAAACTCATTTTAAAATTAAAAATCCATGTCCTGAGAAACAAAGTATTGTTTCTTGCCCAGAGTTATACCTAGTTATTGGCCAATCAAGTTCAGTGATTCCCATTATTGTGATTTTATCATGATTGTACAGTTAGCCTATGTCACGCATGTTAACAAAACCCAAAAGAGAGATGAATTTGTTTATCGAGTTGTTAGGGGAAATACACTGAATGACATTGCCCACCTTGGCCAGGCACCATAATAACCATTCATGTGAGTTATTTTACGACAGGAGGTCTTGGTAAGGAACACAGAACTAACAAGCCACTACCAACTGGAAGAATTTCAGTTCAGTTCAGTCAACTCTTTGTGTCCAACTCTTTGTGACCCCATGAATCAAAGAATGCCAGGCCTCCCTGTCCATCACCAACACCCGGAGTTCACTCAGACTCATGTCCATTGAGTTGGTGATGCCATCCAGCCATCTCATCCTCTGTCGTCCCCTTCTCCTCCTGCCCTCAATCCCTCAAGCATCAAGGTCTTTTCCAATGAGTCAACTCTTTGCATGAGGTGGCCAAAGTACTAGAGTTTCAGCTTCAACATCCTTCCTTCCAATGAACACCCAGGACTGATCTCCTTTAGGATGGGCTGGTTGGATCTCCTTGCAGGCCAAGGGACTTGCAAGAGTCTTCTCCAACACCACAGTTCAAAAGCATCAATTCTTCGGTGCTCAGCTTTCTTCACAGTCCAACTCTCGCACCGATACATGACTACTGGAAAAACCATAGCCTTGACTAGATGGACCTTTGTTGGCACAGTAATGTGTCTGCTTTTGAATATGCTATCTAGGTTGGTCATAACTTTCCTTCCAAGGAGTGAGCGTCTTTTAATTTCATGGAAGAGTTTGGGAAAGGTCAAAAGTAGATGCCACATTTCTTACTGACTGACTTCCCAGAATCCTCCTCTTTGGAATCCATCTTGGCTGAGCAATGTGTGTGACACCAGGAAGGACCCTGAATCAGAATGATTGGTCAGAGACAACCTGGAAACCAGGCCTATCACCATAAAACCTGAGACTCCTCCTGGATTCCAGCTCCCTTACCAGGTCATGGAGATGTGATGTTGAACATGATGGGCATGGTCATTGCTCTGTTGGGGTTACCACTCAACAGGAAATCATTATCAACCAATAATCCACAGACTTCCTTTCCATAAATGTCTTTGGCTTCATCTTACTCATAAAAAGAACTATCAATAAACAAAATATTAAAGTCAGATCATTTAGTTTCTGGCTGAGGACAAAAGAGGAAAAGGAAGGAAGCAGAGAAGTGTAATAATCTAGAAATAGGAATAACTAGGTTCTAATTAAGCAGAGTAAGGCCAGGTATACAAAAGAAAAAGCAATCTAGAGTTTTTTAATCGCTATAAAATGGCCAAAATGAATTTTCAAGAAGTCCTACCTACTTCTTTGTGTTGTTTAAGGAATTTTGTTAGAACATCTCCGTAGTTATTCCAAGAATAATAAGATTTAAGCGCTACAGATTTCAGGTAGCATTTCTATAAAATACTTTATAAAGATCAAACTAAACACAAATTGGAATGTGAGACTGTTTTGAAAGAGAAATAGGCTACTTGAGGGGGAAAGTGGATATGTGTAATTTCTGAGCATCTACAGGTGTAAAGCTAACAAATGAAATATCTCATCAGTTCAGTCTTAAAATTCAATCTCTTTCAGTTCAATTCAGTTCAGTCACTCAGTTGTGTTCGACTCTTTGCCACTCTTTCATGATTCAACCTTAGGCCTGAAGTAGAAACCTGTCTTTCCTAAGATCAAGGGATTGCCCTTCTCTAACTGGAAAAGAAGTCTTCCCCTAGCAGGTGGAAAGGCTGCTCGGTAGGTAACAGGCAGTGTCGACAACCACATTCTTACTGAGGAAACTGAAAACCTTCTGTTGGTTCCACCCAGTTAAAAAAACAAATTATACTATCTAGAACACTTCCTGGTCACCAATATTATTACCTCTCTCTTTTTCATCTTTGCCCCAGCCCTTTAACAGGGCTGATGACTTCAGTCTTCATTGCTTCTGAGTTGGACAGCCCTTCCAGGTGCAGCATCCCTTCTTAGCTGTCCATTTTCTCTGCATTGACCCCTGACAGCTTCCACTTCCCAGGGCGGCCCTATAGCCAGCTCCTTTTTCACACCCCAATCCTCCCTACTGTGGAAAATGGGACCTAAACAAATAAAACACTTATCTATGTGTCTTAAATGTAAATTCCTAAGAAGAACATCATCAATAAATCTTAATGACTACATCAGTCAAAACTGAAACAAAATATCAATATATTAGATGCATTGAAACAACGTATATCAGAAGGCACATGCATAAAAAATTGAGTAGTGAAATAATTTTAAAATTATTTAAATAGAATTCCTAAACATAAATTCTCACTCTGCTGACTTGAATCAAAATTCTGGTCCTTGGTTAGCAATCACCATTGGAATGTAACTAGAGTCAAAATAACATATTCTAAATTAGTCTTTTAACTCTCACAAATTGTTCTCTGCCTCTAAACTTTACTCCTTAGTCTGTGCTTCTCCCTGGGTTGTTCCGAACTCATATCAGGAGTTCACCTCTATTATTAGCCTAAAATGTTTTTTTAGAAAAATGGTGATCAAATGTTAGGAAATTGAGAGGAAGATGCCTGATTCTGTGTTGCAGCTTGGAGAGTGGATGTGCCCACAACACGGAGAACAGTCAGTGGTGTTGTGGGAGGGAGACAAGAGAAAGGGAGACAGAGTCCCCTGTCCCTGGCATGCACGGAATATCTGTTTCTGTATATTAAATGGAACATCAGACTCCCCACAGCACCATAAACCATCTTTGAGGCATAATTGGGTAGGTAGTGTTCAAAAGAAAGAGTATGCTCTGTAAAAACAATTTTCTCTTGGCAAGTGAGACATTACTATTGAAATTTTGGATAAGATTAAATAATTTCTTTTCACCGTTTCAACAGTGGATTTCAAAACAAACATAAAAGTATTCTCATTTCAGTTGGCCTTACCATGGAAAACAGATTGACGGTCCTCTCCTCTCCAACCCCCTGCTCCATTCCTGGGGTATATATGCATGTATGGACGTATGAGGTGGACATACATTCATTCCACAGATAGGAGCGGACCGTCGAACCGTCTATCAGGAGCTGGACATTGCAGGTGGAGATGATAATGTTCAAGGCCAACAAAATTCCTGCATCCAGGGAGGTTACAGTCTAGTGGCATGTGAGTATAAATAAATATCATACAGTAAGTGAATAAGCAAAAAATATATAGATATAGCTGAATGCTCCATACTGTATTATATATGAAAAATGTATGATGAATAAAATCTAAACTATTCATATATAATATTCCTGGAGAAGGGAATGGCAACCCATTCCAGTATTCCTGCCTGGAGAATTCTGTGGACAGAGAAGCCTGGAGGGCTACAGTCCATGGGGTCACAAAGAGTCAGACACGACTGAGCAAATAATACACACATACACATATATATATAATATTAAAATATATACAGCATATATATAATTAAGGTGGGCTTTCCTGGTGGCTCAGATGGTAAAGAATCTGCCTGCAAGGCAGGAGATGTGGGTTTGATCCCTGGGTTAGGAAGATGCCCTGGAGAAGGGAATGGCAACCCACTCCAGTAGTCTCGCCTAGAAAGCAGATTTGAGAGTTACTTTAGATTGGGTGGTAAAAAGCCATCTCTAAAGAGGGGTCATTTAAGATGAAATCTAAGAAGAAGCCAGCCACAAAAAGATCAGGGGATCTTCATTCCAGGGAGAAGGAATATCTAGGTCAAAGGCTCTAAGGGAGAATAAGCAACATGCTTAAGGAACAGGAAGATCAAGCCCAAAGCAAAAAGGAAGGAGGGGATGATGTTAGTGAGGTGGGCAGAGCCAGGACCTTGTCAGCTGAGGTAAGGAATCTGGACTTTATTCTACTCCTTGCCATACAGGATTCGTTTTATTTGACTGTTGATGGGTATTGAATTGTTTCCAATGCCGTGATAAAGGATTTTATAATGAAAGGGGATATCTGTACCTTCCTAACAGCTTTGAAAAAGCATACCCCTCTAACACCTAACACCATTGTTTAGATAATAAGAAAACACATCCAGGGCTTGATACCACATCTTTATATTTCCAAAGTAATACATTTCATTCTTGAAATGTAGAGGAAAAAACTCTAAGAAGAAAATCATCATCCCCCATACCCTGTCACCCAGATGTGCTGGATACCTTGCCTTTGTTTCTGTGAATCCACTTCTCTCCCTGCTTTGAGCTCTGGGAGCCTGATCTCTGTGGACTGCATTAACCAGCCCCTTTGCCTTCTGCTTCCTGTTAGATTTGGCTAAGAGCAGGCACCAGTCAGAGACTGGAAGAATGGAGGAGAGAGAAATCAGGGTATTTATTCTTCTTGTTCACTGCTTGCTAGATCTACGTGGATTGGCTGTATCTCTCTCTAAAAGGCCTCAGCTCCCGTTTGGCAGCCTTCTCCGTATAGCCACTCTCTGGGTTCTAACAACTGTTCTCTTTAAATCTTGACCACATCTTTGCAAATAGTCCCTTTATTAAATTCTCTTCAAAATAACTAGCCTGAGAGTGCCCAGAAACCTGACTCATAGACCAGAGATAATATTTTCTGTATTTATTTCCAATATAGTTCCAGTAACTAGTATATAGTTTGAACCATGTCTTTATCATTTAATATTATATTTTCCCATTATTATTAACTATTATTTGAAAATATTACTTGCATGGTAATATCTTTCTATTAATCATTTAAGCATTCAGCACTTATTGAACACTTAAATTATCTCCAAATTCTTGCTGTCAAGTGATGAATAGTATCTATATTCCTACTTTTCTGTTAAAAAGCTCTTTCCTTATTCTCAGGTTATTAAAATATTCTACCATATTATCATCTAAAGCTTTATTGTTTTGCCTTCATATTTAGCTGTACAGTGTAACTTTAGTGGAATTTTCTTTTACCTGAACACCCAAACTGTCCCAACACTATTGATTTGAATGATAATCCTTTCTTCTTTAAATCTGCAGGGCCACCTTCTTCATAAATTACATGTCCATACGTACATAGGCTTACTTCCAGACT
>SJYC01099381.1:0-13543 GCA_006408675.1 Madoqua kirkii
TCATGGGGTCGCAAAGAGTCAGACACGACTGAGCGACTGAACTGAACTGAACTGAACTCCATCTTGCATTTTTCATATGACATTGTAATAATTCATTTCTGATTTGAATTGTACCCACTACCCACCCTTCTTCCCCCAGCCTACCCCCTAGATTATAAGCCTCTTAAAAGCATCATATCTACTCAGATGCTCAAAGAAATAAATAAATAATAATGAGTCATTCCTGACTCATCTGTTTCCCTCTTTAGCTAAAATCAAAGAGGGTTCCAGTATGTTGGCTTCAGACAGCTGGAAGGATGATGGCACGTGAACAGAACCATAGACGTTGAAGCGGGAGTGTGAGGTGATGAGTGGCTGAGGCAGCAGTTGGCATCCCTGGACAGAGTAGAGCTAGAGATTGACCAAAGGGGGAAACAAAAATTCAGGAAAGAGAGTGGAAGGGGAGACCCCTGTGGTTCACCTTAAACAGAGAGGCAGAGGAAGAGGGGATCGGGCAGACACAGAGAAGGAATGACAGAATTGTTGGAGAAGCAACAAGGGCACAGAGAAGAAGGAATTTCAGAAGAATGGAGCGGGGGACCGCGAGGGCCCGAGCTACGGGCTTCATAGAAGATGGGGACATGTGAGAATCTGTATGAACATATTGTCGGCTCTGGAGACAGCAGAAAAGTTAGCAATTATGTACTCAGTGCCTCCTTGTATGGTTAAGCGGGGGTGGGGTGGGCTGTGTGCCAAGTTCAGGTGGTAGAGAGGAAATGAATAAGTAGATGATGAGAAAATAGGGGGCGAAGGTGCAGAAAGTGAAACGTGGTTGTGGTTGGAGCTTCTTAGAAGCTCCGACTTCTTAGAAGGCTTTGTTCTATAGTGAGCCCTTGATGGGAAGTGACACATTCATTCTTAGCAGGCCTTCAGTCGAAAGTTCCCCCCATTTGGGGAGCGTGAAGATAATGCCATACTCTTTATCCTGTGTCATTCTGCCTCCCTGTGAAGGCCACATATAGAGAAGGTTTTAGTATTTTAAAGAGCTCAGAGATTCCAGGCAGGCTCCACCTGGCTTGTCCCACAGACACACAGGGACTTAATTTTGGGTCGTAGTAATGGCTATTTGAAAGTTTCTCTTTCTGGTGCCATGGATATGTGCTGTGCTACCAAGAGTGTGTGGAGGAACAGTTCAATTTTGGGTAAATGAATCTTACTGAATGTCTCCTGTGTACAAAGTTTTATAGACTAAAGCTTAATTGTTGATCTTTCAGAGGTCTTTACTACTCTGGAATAAATATGTATATGCTGGTTCATAAAGTGCTTATCTTCTTGCAAATGATTATGAACTCCTTAGTTACTAAATATATAACATAGTGCCAAGATACAACACATAGAGAGACCAGAACAAAAGAAAAGCAAGAAAGGGCTCCTGACCTTAAGTTCCCTATACTATACTGAAAAGAGATGAAGTTAACATACATGAAACAACCTGAGGATTAATGCAGACCAAATTTAATCTGTGCCAACTCAGTGGCCAACAGTGGGAGCCATAGTGATACAGGATCAGAAAGGATGACAGTGTTTAGTGGAAAACAAAATCCTGGACTTGAACCCTAGAGAGTGGATACATAGTGACTCACTGAGGCACCAGATGGATGTCAACTAAAAAACTGGTCACAACCTGAAAGCAGAGTTATTTTATTTGGTGGTGATGTTAAGGACTCTGAGCCCAGGAGGCAGGAGAGGCAGTCAAACTATACACAAGTTGGCAACAAGGGGAGCAGGCATTGTGAACATAAAAGATTATGTTCTTATTATTACTTAGATTATTACTTATTAAGTAGTAAGGGAAAGGGCTTCCCAGGTGGCGCTAGTGGTGAAGAGCACACCCGCCCATGCAGGAGACGGGAGATGAGGCTTTGACCCCTGGGTCGGGAAGATCCCCTGGAGGAGGGCATGGCAACCCGCTCCAGGATTCTTGCCTGAAGAATCCCCATGGACAGAGGAGCCTGGCGGGCAACAGTCCATAGGGTCACACAGAGTTAGGCACAACTGAAGCAACTCACCACATAGCATGCACAGTAGTGTGTTAATTGCTCAGCTGTGTCCGACTCTGCGACCCTATGGGCTGTCGCCCGCCAGGCTCCTCTGCCCATGGGGATTCCCCAGGCAAGAATACCGGAGTGGGTTGCCATGCACTTCTCCAGGGGCTCTTCCCAATCCAGGGATCGAACCCAGGTCTCCGGCATCGCAGGCATACTCTTTACCATTTGAGCTACCAGCTCACACAATAAGGAAAACCAAATGTCAAGCTAAGGAATTTAACATTCTTCTGTTTGAGCAGATGCAAGCCTCTGGGCTCACTGAATTCATTCCTTTCATATGCACTTCAACTATCTGGGGCCAAATTCTGTTTTGTTTTGTTTTTTATTTCTCACACCTGCTCCACTACCCTATCCCACCCCCAGCTCTTTGCAGTCACCATGGGGGTGGTGACATGCTGGATCTCAGGCATTGCGCTCCCATTCCAAAGCTCTCATTCACTTTTGGAAGCTTGAAATCACTGATGACTGTTACATCCTTGTTTATTGATATGGCTGGAGCTATTCCATTTCACATGGGCAAAGACCTGGAGCTGGGTATATGTGGCGGGTACAGGAAGGTACTTAGCTAGGTTGAAGTTAGCAGTTGAGCGGGGATGGACTTTTAAGAGGGCTTCCCTGGTGGCTCAGATGGTAAAGAGTCTGCCTGCAATGCAGGAGACCCGGTTCAATCCCTGGGTTGGGATGGTCCCTAGGAAAAGGGAATGGCAATCCACTCCAATATTCTTGTCTGGGAAATCCCACGGGCAGAGGAGCCTTTCAGGCTACAGTCCATGGGTTCAGTTGGATTTTTAAGAAGGCAGAGTTGCACACAGAGAATATGAAGCTGTATCCTGGAGGGATGAAGTACACATAAAGTACATCCTGGCCCAGCATGAAGGGTGGTGAGCTTGGTGCTCGGTGAGATGATGAAGTCCCAGGAAACATGCCTCCCTCAAAGACCTTGTAAAGCTGCCAGGAGACAAGAAATGGATATATACACATGTGGAAAGCAACTAGAGAGAATAGTGACAGACTACCCATTAATGACTGGAAATAAACACCAGGTCTACAGGAAAATAACTTTTAGAATAGTAAGTTGCACATTGTAAAAGCAAGCTGATATGAGTGTTTACTTTATTACATAAGGATTCAGAACAAATTAGATAAAAAGAAGAAAGTAAGAGGGGGAGATTCACAAAGTAGAACAAGCAGGTCCAAGAGCTGCCTCAGCTGGGGTTTCCCCATTCTTCTCTAGAGGGTCTGGAAGCTTGAGAAGGTGGGCAGGAATGTGTTGGGAGGTGGGGCTTCTGTATTGATGGAGGATCTGAGGACACAAAGAGACGAAAATCTTTCCCTGGGGGTACATCCCAGTGCCACCTTCAGAATGCCATCTGAAAAGGGCGTTCTACTTCTCAAAGCACATTTTCTATCTTTTATTTGATCTTCCTGCTCCACTGAGATTTGATCAGCTGTGTCCGACTCTGCGACCCTATGGGCTGTCGCCCGCCAGGCTCCTCTGCCCATGGGGATTCCCCAGGCAAGAATACCGGAGTGGGTTGCCATGCACTTCTCCAGGGGCTCTTCCCAATCCAGGGATCGAACCCAGGTCTCCGGCATCGCAGGCATACTCTTTACCATTTGAGCTACCAGCTCACACAATAAGGAAAACCAAATGTCAAGCTAAGGAATTTAACATTCTTCTGTTTGAGCAGATGCAAGCCTCTGGGCTCACTGAATTCATTCCTTTCATATGCACTTCAACTATCTGGGGCCAAATTCTGTTTTGTTTTGTTTTTTATTTCTCACACCTGCTCCACTACCCTATCCCACCCCCAGCTCTTTGCAGTCACCATGGGGGTGGTGACATGCTGGATCTCAGGCATTGCGCTCCCATTCCAAAGCTCTCATTCACTTTTGGAAGCTTGAAATCACTGATGACTGTTACATCCTTGTTTATTGATATGGCTGGAGCTATTCCATTTCACATGGGCAAAGACCTGGAGCTGGGTATATGTGGCGGGTACAGGAAGGTACTTAGCTAGGTTGAAGTTAGCAGTTGAGCGGGGATGGACTTTTAAGAGGGCTTCCCTGGTGGCTCAGATGGTAAAGAGTCTGCCTGCAATGCAGGAGACCCGGTTCAATCCCTGGGTTGGGATGGTCCCTAGGAAAAGGGAATGGCAATCCACTCCAATATTCTTGTCTGGGAAATCCCACGGGCAGAGGAGCCTTTCAGGCTACAGTCCATGGGTTCAGTTGGATTTTTAAGAAGGCAGAGTTGCACACAGAGAATATGAAGCTGTATCCTGGAGGGATGAAGTACACATAAAGTACATCCTGGCCCAGCATGAAGGGTGGTGAGCTTGGTGCTCGGTGAGATGATGAAGTCCCAGGAAACATGCCTCCCTCAAAGACCTTGTAAAGCTGCCAGAGACAAGAAATGGATATATACACATGTGGAAAGCAACTAGAGAGAATAGTGACAGACTACCCATTAATGACTGGAAATAAACACCAGGTCTACAGGAAAATAACTTTTAGAATAGTAAGTTGCACATTGTAAAAGCAAGCTGATATGAGTGTTTACTTTATTACATAAGGATTCAGAACAAATTAGATAAAAAGAAGAAAGTAAGAGGGGGAGATTCACAAAGTAGAACAAGCAGGTCCAAGAGCTGCCTCAGCTGGGGTTTCCCCATTCTTCTCTAGAGGGTCTGGAAGCTTGAGAAGGTGGGCAGGAATGTGTTGGGAGGTGGGGCTTCTGTATTGATGGAGGATCTGAGGACACAAAGAGACGAAAATCTTTCCCTGGGGGTACATCCCAGTGCCACCTTCAGAATGCCATCTGAAAAGGGCGTTCTACTTCTCAAAGCACATTTTCTATCTTTTATTTGATCTTCCTGCTCCACTGAGATTTGCAGATAAGTGTTGCTCTCCCACTTGCCAGGCAAGGAAATCAAAACCCAGAGGGTTGAAGTCTTGGTCCAAAGTCACTAAACCAGTTTTGCAGAGAGAAAGTGCTGGGTTCCATATTTCCTGACTTTTCCTATCACCCCATCTTCCCCACACCATTTCCAGAGTCTCTGCAAGGTCAATAGCATGACTCAGCTTTTGAGTTATCAAAAGAACCCTCAAGAGGCCTCGTCTGTGGGTTGAATATTGGAGTTCAGAATAAGGAACTGGCTAATACGCAATTTAATCTATGCTACAATTTAAAAAAATTTTCAGTGGAATATAGTTGCTTTATAATGTGTCAGTTTCTGCTGTACAGCAAAGTGAATCGGCCACATATTCCATCTTTTTTGTATTTCCTTGCCATTTAGGTTACCACAGAGCATTCAGTAGAGTTTTCTGTGCTATACTGTAGGTTCTCATTGGTGGGGTGATTTAGTCACTAAGTTGTGTCCAACTCTTGCAACACCATGGACTGTAGCCTGCCAGGCTCCTCTGTCCTGAGATTCTCCAGGTAAGAATATTGGAGTGGGTTGCCATTTCCTTCTCCAGGGGATCTTCCCCACCCAGGAGTCGAACCCTGCTCTCCTGCACTGCAGGCAGATTCTTTTTATACATAATATCAGTAGTGTATATGTGTCAGTCCCAACCTCCCAGTTCATCCCCCTCCCCCCTTGATACCCATAGATTTTATTCTTTACATCTGTGTCTCTATTTCTGCTTTGGAAATAAGTTCATCTGTACCACTTTTGTAGATTCCACATATATGTGTTAATATTCGATGTTTGTTTTTCTCTTTCTGACTTATTTCACTCAGTTTGATGGTCTCTAGATCCATCCACATCTCTACAAATGACCCAATTTCATTCCTTTTTATGGGTGAGTAATATTCCGTTGTATATATGTACCCTACCTTCTTTATCCATCTCTGTTGATGGACATTTAGGGTGTTTCCATGTCCTGGCTGTTGTAAATAATGCTGGAATGAATATTGGGGTGCATATGTCCTTTTGAATTATTGTTTTCTCTGGGTTTATACCCAGTAGTGGGATTACTTAGTCACATAGTAGTTCTATTTTTAGCTTTTTAAGAATTTCTATGCTCTTCTTACAATTTTTTTTTAATTTGAAGGGATCTCTTTGGAGACAGCTAGCCAGACCCAGGGTATGATACCAGTTCTATGTACAAAGCTTTCGTCTCGTCTGGTGAACAGAGAGTCAGTGGAGGTTGGACATTCTAAAAAATCACGAAGGAGATGCAAAGGGAAAGCAAAAATGGTCTTATTCACTAAATCACAAAACACTAAACCTAATACTTAAAACTGTTATTTTTTAAAGAAAAGTTTGAGGGATTTTACATACCTCAGTTCAGTTCAGTCGCTCAGGCGTGTCTGATTCTTTGTGACCCCATGAACCGCAGCACACCAGGCCTCCCTGTCCATCGCCAACTCCCATAGTTTACCCAAACTGTGTCTATTATGTCAGTGATGCCATCCAGCCATCTCATCCTCGGTCGTTCCCTTCTCCTCCTGCCCCCAATCCCTCCCAGCATCAGGGTCTTTCCAAATGAGTCAGCTCTTCATATCAGGTGGCCAAAGTATTGGGGTTTCAGCTTCAACATCAGTCTCTCCAATGAACACCCAGGACTGATCCCCTTTAGGATGGACTGATTAGATCTCCTTGCAGTCCAAGGGACTCTCAAGTGTCTTCTCAACACCACAGTTCAAAAGCATCAATTCTTCAGCACTCAGCTTTCTTTATAGTCCACCTCTCACATCCATACATGACCACTGGAAAAACATACCTGCATACCTAGTAGTAAACAAAACTTGTATCTTGAGAGTGACATAGGCTAAAAATAAAAACAGACCAGAGTAAGTCATTAAGGAAACCATGGGTTTGAGGTTATATCTAAAACATATGGTAAAGTGTTAGGAGACGTCATCCCCTTTTAACCATCTACCAGGAACTGAGATTTCATAGTGAAAAGCTATGGTTCTGAACCAGTTTGTCATGTCTTATACTCCATGAAAGACCAGTAGGCCAAGGAAATTTCTCTTATTAGACATAATTCTTTGTGCTATTATAGGTTTTCTTTATTTTTTCTAATCATACAATTTAAAGGCATCAAGTGTCTAAAATGCGTAAGACATAGTCCTGGGCAGCATTACAACTACAAATATGTAAGGGACATCTTGTCATCTTTCAATAGGAGGGACATAGTCCTAAAAGGAAATAACACCCCACTCCAGTACTCCTGCCTGGGAAATCCCATGGACAGAAGAGCCTGATAGGCTACAGTTCGTGGGGTTGCGAAGAGTCAAACACGACTGAGCGACTTCACTTTCACTGTTCACTTTCTTGCATTGGAGAAGGAAATGGCAACCCACTCCAGTGTTCTTGCCTGGAGAATCCCAGGGACGGCGGAGCCTGGTGGGCTGCCGTCTATGGGGTCGCACAGAGTCTGACACGACTGAAGCGACTTAGCAGCAGCAGTGGCAGCAGCAGTCCTAAAAGTCTTTCAGAATTTCTCCTAATTCGGCAACAAACCCCTTTAGTACTAGATATTATTTTTCTTGTTGAAGACCCAAGAACAACAGTAAAAAACAGATTCTCTACCCGTTGCGTAGATCAAAGGATTATTTGGAAAAGCACATATTATTTCTTTTACCATCTTAAAAAAAAAAGTGAATAAAATTTGGAAAATGTAGGAAAAAAAGTTCGTATAAGAAAAAATAAAATCAACTACAATCCCACTAAATAGCCATTATGGTAAGGTAAATACACGGTCCCTAGCTGATGGTGATGGTGGCTTCTCACCTTGCAACCTACCTCCCTTTCTTCCCCAGGAGAGCCAGCTCATGCTGCCCTCCTCCACCCTCCCCTCTTTCTCCTCTCTTCTCCATCACCACCTCAACTGCCTGGTCTTTTCTGTTTTCTCTCAAGTGCCTTCCCAGCATCGACCGCTCTACCGCCATAACCTTTCATTCTGCATTCCGTGTCATTGCCCAAGCAGGGGAGTACGTTTTTTCAGATAAATGCAGCAGCAATTGGGCATAAAAGCCATCCCACTTTCCAGACTGTCCTATATAAGATCTCCACAAGAGTTCAAGTTCCAGGACAGCAACTGGGAAGGGGGCCGGTTAATCACAACTGAAGACGGTTGCCAAAAGTTTTTCCCAAGAGTTTCCAGGTGTTGAGAGGATTCTCTCAAATCAGAATCTGACAAGAGGGGGATGCAATAAATTTTCTAAAGCTTGAGGTCCACAATTCTACATGGAAGTGAAAAATGCCACCAGCCAGTGTCTGTTACAAATACCACGCCCACTTCTCACACACACACACAAACACACACATACTCTATAGCTACACTCATTGGTCAACGTTGCTGTCACTCATACCAAGATCACTTAAAGAGAGGGAGCTGGCTATTAATTATAGATTTGTGACACAAAAGACTACCTGTACTTGCTTATTATTCTTCCTCGTATACTTATGGATATATCTAAGCCTACATCAGCATATGTTCTTAGATGCGTATTTGCATAGGGCATTAGGCAAAGAAGAGAAAATCTTCCAGATTTCTTACATTTTCATGGATAGTACAAATGAAATTTTATTTTATTAAATAAAATAGCTGAAATAACTTTTGTATTTACTTTTCATCCATTATTTTTCTAGTACCAATTGATATTAATTATAATAAAAGAAATTCTGTTCCTGTGGTCTTAGAGGGACATAGCTTATTTCTGGGAGTTTTCTCCTGATACTGGTGAGGACACTGAGTAATGAATGGCTCCCTCAGGTGATTCTGCAACATAGCATGTCAGCTCCACCTGCTTATGGAAGCCCCTCAAGCCCCAGAAAAACTTCATTCATGTAGCCTGAGTTTCCACCAAGCCAGGGTTGCACCTTCTTTATCCACAGCAATGTTTCTCTACTCCGTTTTTCATTTGGGGGATCCTTTTGGACATAATCAGCCCAGAGCAAAGCTCCTTTGTTTCCATGCCCTACCCCACACCCCTTATAGCTCTAACTAAATAAATATATTAATTACTGAAATGGAAAAAGAAGAATAAAATAACTTTTCATGGAGCATCCGTGAAGGCATCCATAATAAAATGAGTAATTGATGCCAGATGTAGAAATAACCATTTCTCTTGCATAAAGCCCAAAATTCTTTATCTGGCTTAACAGACCCTCCATTATCTCACCTTGTTTCCTGATCATTTTCATCTTAGTAACTTGCCGTGAGTTCTGCTAAATCTCTTACTTATCCTACAGAAAATACCATAATTAGCCTGGATCTGAATCTCCAGTCACCCCATTGCCTCCTTCACATAGAACATCTCTTCTTTTCAATCTGGCTTCCAAATCTTACTTAATTCCATAACCATTCTGGCATCTCCTGCTTCTCTGATATAAGTAATATCTTCACTTTCATTTCAGTGCTTATTTACTTATGGCCTTGTATTGTTTATTTTAGGTACGAATGTCTTGACTCACTCAGATAAAATCTGAGTTGTACAGGACACAACTCACTAGCTTGAGAATAAATCCAGCAACGTCTAAGGCAGCATACTAGAGCATTAAAATGCTAGGGAGCTAAAGTCTCTTGGATGCAGATTTGGATACTAAATCCCCACTTACTAGTAGCATGACCTGGGGCAACTGAGCCTCATTGATCCTCGTTTTCCTCATCTGAAAAACAGGCTATTAAAACCTACCTGGCAAAGTTTTATGAGAGCCAAAGGAAAGTAGAGTATACACGAGAGCATCCAGGGCACAGCTTACCACATGGTCATTAATAATGTTCATTTCCTTTCACTTCCACTTTGGATAATATATTCAAGTGCAGAAAATACAACACAGCAGATTTCTGCAGAAGTCTTCTTTGAACAGCAGGCTCTCTCTCCCAATTATGCTTATACTGGGGTGAAGTTAAATCTCCCTGTGAACACACATGTGCACAGGGAGGGGCAGACATCTGCTGGACTACAGTTGTATTTGATGACAAAGATAAGGTGTCAGGATTAGACAGTGATGGTGGATAAGTGACAAAATACACATTTCACCCAAAGATAACTGCAGGTTCCCCATTTTGGCATCATCTGCAGGGCTTGGAAGTTCTCTTGAAAAGGGAAGCAGTTTCAACCCTATGACATTTGGTCAGCTGCAGCCAGAGTTTGTGAACACTAGTTAATGGCACCTGTCTCAGAGACCAGTTTATCTACTAACCCCAGTCATTAAAATGCAGTGATAAGAGGAATAGTGAAATTTGTATTCATTTTCTATTGTTGCTATAAAGATTTATTACAGATTTAGAAGCTTGAGACAGTGAATGTTTATTATCACATGGTTTCTGTAGGTCAGAGGTCCAGGAAGCTCAGCTGCTCAAGGTCTCATGAGGCTGAAATCAAGGTGCAGGCAGGGCTGGAGATTGTGGACAAGGATGGGACTGCAATCTCATTCAGGCTGAGTTCCCATTTAGTTCCTTGTGCTTTTTGCATCAAGGTATTGTTTTAGTTGCTAAGTCATGTCCAACTCTTGCAACCTTATGGACTGTGGCCCGCCAGCCTCCTCTGTCCATGGAATTCGCCAGGAAAGAATACTGGAACAGGTTGCGATTTCCTTCTCCTGGGGTCTTCCTGACCCAGGGGTCGAACCTGTATCTCCTGCATTGTCAGGTGGATTCTTTACCGCTGAGGCCCCAAGGTACCTGGTGGCTATTGGCTAGGGGCTAGTCTTTGCTCCTAGAGGCCACCTGCATTAGTACTTCTTTTTTCTATGTGGCCTCTCCAGCAGAAGGTCCAGTCTTTCTGCTTTTCCTTTTCCTGCTTCTCTCTGATGCCTGGACACCCTCACCTCCATGCTTCAGCTCCTGGTATTCTCTGCTATTCCGGGAACACAGGTACCTTGTGCTTCCAAACCTCCCAACTTTTACACATGCTCTGCTTTCCTTTCAAAACATTATTCAGAGGGGATGATACTAACATTTGCCTCATGACTAATTACCTGAGTTCTTTGTAGATTTCCCCTTGTGATCTGGTAGATGATCATGGATAATTTTAAAATAATTACCTCATGGATAATTTTTAAAATGCAGTTAAAAAGTCAATTATCAAGTCACAGATTGCTAAGCTGGGTGGTAAAGAACTCAGAAAAGGAACAGTTCATTTGTAGACTGGAGTTGCACATGGGACACTTTATGGAAGAGGCGGTACCATACCTGGACCTTGACAAATAGGTTGGATTTACGTAAATAATGAATAGAGATGAACAGCTTGGGGTTAATATGAATATATATACAATGTTCTTTGGAAAGCTATAGCATTTATTCATTCATTACATATATATGTTTAAAAACTCTTGGGAATATAAAAATGATCCAGAAAGATAGGGCTTCTGTATTCATGGAGTTTACTAGCTGATGTAGAAGAGAAAAAGAACAAATAAGATAATTAAATAACAAAATGTGATATATTTGGGGAGAAAAAAAAGGATGTGACTAGCAGGGGCATGAGCTGCTTGACTGGCTATCTGTGTGGAGGACCAGAGAAGTGGCCTCGTCTGAGCGTGTTTTGTCGAATGGTAGGTTTCAGTCGGGTTCTACCAGCAAGAGGGGACCACTGGGATCAAAGAAACGGCATGGTGATCACTGCGTCTTCCACAGAGTAGTCTGGTCATGGTACTACTTACCTTGATTGTGTATGTAGTTCTGAGTCATCTTGTAACTCTGTGACATGTCTGAATGGCTTAATGAACCCTTTCTTCATGAGTAAGCAACAGTGGCTTTTCCTTTAATCCCCGTCTGAGCGATTGAGTTATAATAACTTGCTCTGAGCTCACTCTGAAAGCTAATCAACCACCAAATCTCAGTCACAATTCAGGTGTGGCTCACACACTAGAAGGAGGTAACTTGGAACATGTCTTAAGTCAAAATACTTCTCAGCCTTAATTTCTGTTCACAGTTCAGAATCCGTTTTATCCAAAGGGGAAAGGAAAAGAACTCCCTTGCTTGGACTTCTTGCTGACATTTCTCTTTGGTAGGGGTCAGGAGTTGGGGGTCACTTCAATCACTCCCTGGTCCTCGTAGTATAGCTCTGTGGCATGTTCGTAAAATACCAGCCACTGAAATTCTAGTAATCACAAAAACATGTGCTTTCTCCTTATATCCACTAACATTCTTTCTCTCATTAAAAAATAGAAAGTTCAGAAATTGAATTAGAAAGCTAAACTTGATATCTTTAAATTCTTTTGGTTTCTAGAAAAAAAAAAAAAAGCTACAGCTTTTCTGATTTCCCTTCAGTTAAATATTAGTTCTGAATGGGGAAAATTGTACAAAGTCTGAAGAGTTGAGACTGACATGAGCAGAGGGTTTGTATTTCCTCACTTTAAAGAAGAAGAAACCTTCAGTTTTGTCTAATCTTTAGGAATGCAGGGCCCCATCCAACCCACAAGCTGTTGGCAGCATCGTGGCACTACACAGAATGTTCTTTTACAAAAAAAAAAAAAAAGCTACAGCTTTTCTGATTTCCCTTCAGTTAAATATTAGTTCTGAATGGGGAAAATTGTACAAAGTCTGAAGAGTTGAGACTGACATGAGCAGAGGGTTTGTATTTCCTCACTTTAAAGAAGAAGAAACCTTCAGTTTTGTCTAATCTTTAGGAATGCAGGGCCCCATCCAACCCACAAGCTGTTGGCAGCATCGTGGCACTACACAGAATGTTCTTTTACACTTTCTCCCTCCTCCCAAACCTTTCCTGTGAAGTTATAAATGTCAGCATTTAGAGACGGTTTTATTCGCATAAAGTACAGACGTTAGGTTGGGTCCTTGGGCGTTGTTTCTGCTGGCTGCACGCTAGAGAGGTGGTCCCAAGAAAAGCAGGCACACTTTAGCTGGCTAGGGCCTGGGTTGGTCTTTATTTGTAAAATCTTCTTTGTCCCTCCTACACCAGCTACCTGCTTTGTGAAGCTTTGATATAGTAGCCCTGTGCCCAGAAGAAATCTTACTGGACTCCTGAAATTACCCTCCTGATTGGAAGATAAAGTTACTCTGAAGGTCACCTCAGCAGGCCTTGTACTTTCTGCTCTTCTGTTTCCCCCTGACCTCCTGACTCTTCCTGCACACAGCACTCCCCTTTGACTTTGCTATAGCAGCTGACCAACTGTGACTTCAGGTGTAGCTGCACCAGGAGAAATCCCAGATAATGTCCACTCAGGGTCAAGGACACAAACAAATGCCCTGAAGCTGCTGCTGCCTTAGAGTCAGGGAATCCTATCTCCAAATCTGGTTATTCTGCGCACTTGGGGATAGTGACTTCTATTTTGCCAAGTACATTCATTATAGCCTCATAAGCTGAGACCTCATATTACTTCCTCAGCAAGCAGTCTGCATGGATTTGCTTACCAACGCAGGCCAAAAAGTGACAGATACCCTCTGATTTAGGGCAGGGAGCTATCACTCCACCCCAGTACCCTTGCTTGGAAAATCCAATGGACAGAGGAGGCTGGTGGGCTGCAGTCATA
>SJYC01099382.1:0-18629 GCA_006408675.1 Madoqua kirkii
CATATTACTTCCTCAGCAAGCAGTCTGCATGGATTTGCTTACCAACGCAGGCCAAAAAGTGACAGATACCCTCTGATTTAGGGCAGGGAGCTATCACTCCACCCCAGTACCCTTGCTTGGAAAATCCAATGGACAGAGGAGGCTGGTGGGCTGCAGTCCATAGGGTCGCTAAGAGTCGGACACGACTGAGCGAAGCGACTTCACTTTCACTTTTCACTTTCATACATTGGAGAAGGAAATGGCAGCCCACTCCAGTGTTCTTGCCTGGAGAATCCCAGGGATGGGGGAGCCTGGTGGGCTGCCATCTATGGGATCGCACAGAGTCGGACACGACTGAAGCGACTTAGCAGCAGCAGCAGCTATCACTGGAAGGACCTGGGGGAAAAGAGAAGCTGACCAGAGAGAGCAAACCAAGAGATCTTGGGCAAGTGACTTAAGCAAATTCTGCCTCTCATTTCTCAAGTTTAAAACAGAAATAATAATAGTTTCTACCAAATAGGATGTTTTGTTATTCAGTTGCTAAATCATGTCAGACTCTTTGTGACATAATGGACTAAAGCACACCTCCACTATGTCCCAGAGTTGGCTCAGATTCAAATCCATGGGGCTGATGATGCTATCTAACCATCTAATCCTCTGCTGTCCCTTCTCCTTTTGCCTTCAATCTTTCCCAGCATCAGGGTCTTTTGCAATGAGTTGGCTCTTTACATCCGGTGGCCAAAGAATGGAGCTTCAGCTTCATCAACAATCCTTCCAATGAATATTCAGGATTGACTTCCTCTGATATTGACTGGTGTAATCTCCCTGTAGACCAAGGGACTCTCAAGAGTCTTCTCCAGCACCACAATGTGAAAGTATCAATTCTTCAGTGTTCAATCTTCTTTATGGACCAACTCTCACGTCTGTACTTGACTACTAGAGAAACTGTAGCTTTGACTATACAGACCTTTGTTGGCAAAGTGATGTCTTTGCTTTTTAATATGCTATCTAGGTTTGTCATAGCTCTCCTTCCAAGGAGCAAGTGTCTTTTAATTTCATGGCTACAGTCACTGCCTGCAGTGATTTTGGAGCACAAGAAAATAAGATCTGTCAGAGCTTCCACTTTTTCCCCTGCTATTAATATTTGCCATGAAGTGATGGGACTTGAAGCCATGATTTTATTTTAATGTTGAGTTTCAAGCCAGTTTTTTCCACTCTCCTCTTTCCCCTCATCAAGAAGCTCTTTAGTTCCTCTTTGGAACTAAAGGAGCTGCCTTTAGAATGGTATCATCTACATGTCTGAGATTGTTGATATTTCTCTTGGCAATCTTGATTCCAGCTTGTGATTCATCCAGCCCTGCGTTTTGCTTGATGTACTCTGCATATAAGCTAAATAAGCAGGGTGACAAAATAAGGCCTTGTCATACTCCTTTCCCAATTTTGAACTAGTCTATTGTTCCATGTCTGGTTCTAGCTGTTCCTTCATGACCCACATACAGGTTTCTCAGGAGACAGGTAAGGTGGTCTGGTACTCCCATCTCTTTCAGAATTTTCCACATCTTGTGTGATCCACATAGTCAAAGGCTTTAGAGATAATAATCATTTCCATCTTCTAGTATATGTTTGCTTACATAAGGTCTGACTCATAGGAAACATGCAATAAATGTCAATGGTCACAATTATTGTTGTTATTAAACCCATATTGTGTACCTTATTTGTGTGTTGTATACAGTGATTCCAGCTGGTATTTAATAGTAGAATATATTATTGTTGGTATCATTTCAAATGCATGTGATTGTTTTAAGCAAATGTGTACCAAAAATCTACCTACTTGGTGTCAGGGACTCTAATACAGAAAAAACTATATGGCCCAATCACTGTTGTCCACAGGCTGCCAGTCTGAGAGAAAGATGGGCTTAGAAGCAGAGAAGGATGTTGGACGCCTTCAGTGCTGCTGTGGTGTGTGCCCAGGGCTCGTGGGAACAAATGAGAGTAGACAGTACTCCCTGGGGGCCAGAAAGGGTGGCATTTGGATGCAGTTATGAGGGCCTCGTGGCTTGATAGAGAGAAAGAGCAGATCCAAGTATTGATGGCAATGAGAATAAAGACTGGAGCCATGTTGCCTTATTCTGTCTTGTTGAGGACAAAAGGATGCTGGGGGTTGGGGTGGGGGTAGGTGGCCAAAGAATGTTGAAAAGTACCCAG
This sequence comes from Madoqua kirkii, assembly GCA_006408675.1. Taxonomy (NCBI): domain Eukaryota; kingdom Metazoa; phylum Chordata; class Mammalia; order Artiodactyla; family Bovidae; genus Madoqua; species Madoqua kirkii. Next base: position 2,185 of record SJYC01099382.1, read on the forward strand.
GAGTGATCTGGAGAGGCCAACAGAGAGGAGGGGTTGCTGCACCAGGTGGAGGAGCTTGACTTTTGACCCTGTGCTTTGGGATTCCGAAGTTCTTAAACTGGTAGAGGTTGGAGGATGGGAGTTGTGCCTTAGAACAGGGCTTTTCAAACTATCTGTGGTCAAGAGCTATGGGACTCAGAACTGCAGAGAGGGAGAAAAAGGAAGGTGGTATACTAGGGTGCTTTCACTGCATCAAAGTCCTGGAGGTTTTCAATTGAGGTCCAGAGAGCTTCTCTGTTCATTCAGATCTAGGAGATGTGACTGGTGTGGCCTTCTGAGCCCCATCCAGGTGAGATGATTAGATCTACCAAAGGCTGGTAAAGCAAACACTAGTCCAAACAACAAATACGTTAAAGAGGAGAAGGGTAGTACCTGATCTTTTTAAAAGAAAATAAGAGAATCCCAAACTGTCACAACTAAGAGCAAGATGGGTCAGAAGCAGAACAGTTTCATCTAAATTATACTTTTTTATAAACTTTTTTCCATTCAAATATAAAATATACTACACAGAACAAAAGAAAAGCAATAAAACAAAGATACATAAGTAGAAATACTAAATCTTCAAGGAGCTTTCTTTAAAGATTGGATTATTATGTTTTTGGCCTTTGTTAACAGGCATACCACATGAAGACACTCTTTGAAAGGTGATTTGACCAACATCTGTTTATTAAATTCTGTGTATATAACTTAAGTTATCAATGTCACATGGTATATGAAGATCAGTAAAGGATACAAAGGTCTGTATAGTCAAAGCTATGGTTTTTCCAGTAGTCATGTATGGATGTGAGAGTTGGACCATAAAGAAGGCTGAGCACCGAAGAATCAATGCTTTCAAACTGTGGTGCTGGAGAAGACTCTTGAGAGTCCCTCTCAAGGCATCAAGGAGATCAGACTAGTCAATCCTAAAGGAAATAAACCCTGAATATTCATTGGATGGACTGTTGATGAAGCTCCAATACTTTCATCACTTGATGCAGAGAGCTGACTCATTGCAAAAACCCTGATACTGGGAAAGATTGAAAGCAAAAGGAGAGGCGGGCAGCAGAGGATAAGATGGTTAGACTGCATCACTGACTCAGTGGACATGAATTTGAGTAAACTTTGAGAGGTAGTGGAGACAGAGGAGCCTGGCATGCTACAGTCCAGAGGGTTGCAAGTAGTCAGACAGGACTTAGTGACTGAACAACAAGGGATAAAAAGATAGGACTGGAAATCTTCATATCCAAGGAGATAAGCTGTGCTTAAGAGCACTTCTACACTAAAAACTAAATTCATCATTAAAAACCTGGGAATATGGTAAACAATTTCTGCATCTTCAGCTCTGCTGGATATAGGACACTGTCATCACCTCACTTGTAGAGACCATTCATTTACCATTTACCACAGAGATGGGTTTTAAACTTCAGTTCTATCTTGTCAGTTGATTGCCTCACATGAAAATAAATTCGCTTTTAAATACTTTTTTACTGTTTTTTTCATGTTAGTGTTGCAATAATTTAGCAAATGCATTAGCCATTTATGAAGTTATTGAAGTTTGAATGTGGAGGATGCCAGGCTTAAGGCTGGTTGATATCTTAAATTCATCCGCGGCATTGTCCAGCACCCTATGAAGTGTTCATAGGTGTTGTATGAAAAGACAATTTGATTATCAAGTAAGTTTATTAAATACTGGAATAAACAAAATATTTGATTATCTACTACATCAAACACCTCATAGCTTTGGACACACCAGTAGAAGAAAAGTTACCTTCCTCAATATGTCTGACTGCACAAGTTGTTTTTCCAAACCCACCCATTAATTTATCAAGGAATACCAACCTTCTGCAGAAGATGGTTTGAGAAATACTAATCTAGCTTAATCTAAAATTAAAAATGGTAGAATCAAGGCTCAGAGGGTTACATGTCCTGGCTGAGTTCAAGTGGTTGTGGCCAAGCTAGGCCTAGAACACAGATCTCCTGATGCCTAGCCTGGGCACTTTCCATTTTCTATTGAAGAGTTATTCCTTCAGATCCCCACTTCCACCTTCAGTAAACTGGATGTGTGTGTATTGAGTCAGCAGTGAGACAAGCATTGGGGATGGCGTGGGTGTGTATGTATAGACGCACGCACACACACACATACACACACACACACACACACACACACACACACACACCCCAGAGCCCTTTAGGGTATCAAGGCCCCTTTCACACAAGACCCAGGAAATGCACTGAAGCAGGAAGCAGGTGCGGGGAGCAGACTCACAGCCGCAGGGAGTTTTGGAGGCCCCATGTTTGCGGTTTGCATTAACCTTGGGCTGTTGCAAAGGCCAAAGCTTGGCTCGCATTTGAGAACTGAAGCTCTGACATTCAAGAAGCTCCAAATCAAATGAACCTGAGTGAGCACATAATTAAACCACAAAGAAAAAGCCAGTATTGAACAAAATGTTAGCAATCTGGGGTAAACTTCGAAGAACCACACTGTTGGAAAGTAATCTGGCCTTTATCTGCACCAGAACACAAAGGAGCAATCCCAAGTCTGTGGCCTTCGAATGGTGAGATAGGTACAGGGCCGAGGTTCCATTCCAGACTGGGAGTTATGATTAGTAGTGGTTAGGGGCACGAACTTCCAAGTGCTTCCCAGGTCCATTGCTCACTAGCTGGGTGATCTGGGTGAGTCTCTTCCTTGCCTATGTTCTGTGCATGTGTGCTAAGTTGTGTCCTTATGGACTGTACCCCACCAGGCTCTTCTGTCTATGAGATCTTTTGGGCAAGAATACTTGCGTGGGTTGCCAGGCCTTCCTCTAGGGGATTTCCCTGACTCAGGGATCAAACCCGCATCTCTTATGTCTCCTGCCTTGGCAATGGGTTCCTGACCACTAGTGCCTTCTCGTTTAATCACATCTGTAATACACAAATGATGATATCCTACATCATAGATGTACTGTGAGAATTAAAGAAGGGACTTCATGTAAGATGTTTTGGAATAGAGCCCGGCATATATGTATTTTTGTTGTTGTTGTTATTCTGAAACCTTTGGACCCTGAGAATAAAATAAAAACACATGGCCTTGGCAGTCAGACATACCTGAACCTCAGTTTACAGAATTGAGTCCCAACTCTGTAACTTACTACGTCTGAGACCATGTAAATATATAACTTACATTCTCTGAGCATGTTTTATTTTCTGTAAAATGAGGAGAAATGAGATCTATTCTGGGACTTCCTATAAGAATTAAGAGAGTTAATGGATATAAAGAACATATAGAGAGTCTCTAATCTGTTGGAAATTATCCATACCCGGCAGATGTTTTTGTCTTCAGGTTTTTCCTATCTCAAACCTTGAAATGATTCCTTAATTTTCATTATGGGACCATCTCCCAGGGCATTGAAAGGCTTTGCGTCATCATCAGATAAAACGGTACTAAAATTGCCCCTCAAGGATGTACTAGAAAGGAAGGTGTTCTGTTGTATGTGCTTTCTGATACCAAGTAGAAAGAGCTTAGGGCAATGTCTTTTGGACCTGTTTAGAACTGTTTTGGATTCTTAAAGAAAAAGAGGAAGTATCTGTGTACAACTGATATTCTGGGGAAAGAGAAAGGGGAAAAAGAGCAGAGGCAAGAGGAACAGCAGATAAACTTAGCCTACGTTTGGTTATAAACCCTGGCAAATGTTCAGTCCAGAATGAGCGCCAGCCAGCAAAAGCTGGCTACAGTTGGCAAATATCCCAAATCATTCTGTAGAATGAGAACCCACGAGTGGGGAAATGTTGCTTGATAGATGAATTGGATTGTGAATAAAATGCTGCCTTCCAGGCACTAGCCTTTGAATTACTCTGATATGTTGATTTAATTCAGATCCTTAATGTTTCCTGAGCATTGACTTTTTACCTTAATTGTCTCCTGATTTATTAGTAAATCACTGTGCTTTTTATGTCTCCCTGGTAGAAGTTTAAACCTTGTTTTTCAGAATGATTCTATAACCTGGGGCAGATCTTAGGGCAGCCAAGCTCAATGTACAGAGAGAGGCCTGTTCAGCCTATAAACACTGGTGTCCTTTAAGCTTTAACCCTGGGCCACCCAGCTGAGAGAAGACTGTCCCAGGAGCCCATCATGGGCACTGCAGATGAGTTCTGAGTTTGTAAATTCTTTCCCAGCTTCTGAGGAACAGCCTTCCAGTACCAAAACGTTCAGTGGCATGACACAGCTTTCAGCTTGAGGGTCACATACTCTTCCTCTTCTTGAGTTTGAGATTAAATCCACAACATCATAAAAGCTTCCATATTCTAGAAACAGATCCCTCCTCCCACCACAGCCAGGGCAGTACCCAGCCCATAGGCCAACACTAGTTTGGGAAGAGCAAGAGAGTAAATAGCTCCATTATTCCTCTCCTTGCAGAGGAAACTGACAGTTACAATTGATGGCATAAAACACTGAGACAGGCTTATATTTTAAGAATGTCAATACAAACTTCTCCCTCAGAGGCCCAGATTTCAAGAGGCATTGTGTCGTGTTTTTTACAGGCTAGCTTCTCTCCTGTTCCTTCTGCAGAGAGGGCAGGAGAGAAGCCAAGAGCCAGGCTTCATAATGAGGTGTCTGCCTCTGCAGAGAAAGCAATGTCATTTTACGTTACATCTTCTAGTGATAATAATCACAAAACCCTGAGAGTGAGTGTTCAGAATCTAAAATAAATAGCATAATTCCACCCAGAATTTATACTCCTTGTAGCACCTTTCACCTTCTTTATCTGCTGATCCTCACTAGGTCCCCCTGAGGTGGGCAGGACTGAATATGATTAGCTCTGTTTAACAGATGAAAAGTTGGTCATTCAGTTGTGTCCTACTCTTTCCAGCCTCATGGACTGTAGCCTGCCAGGCTCCTCTGTCCATGGAATTCTCTAGGCAAGAATACTGGAACGGGTTGCCATTTCCTTCTCCAGGGGATCTTTCCAATCTAGGGATCAAACCCGAGTATCCTGTATTGTAGGCAGATTCTTTACCATCTGAGCCACCAGGGAAGCCCGTTTATCAGAAGAGGAGGCAGAATTTCAAAAGGGGACTGTTGTTGGATTTCAAAATAGAAAGCTGTGTCGCCTTCCTTCCTAACAAAGTGGACAACACCAGGCATCGTGAACTTTGTGGGTGGATATGAAGATGTATGTTTACCAAGCCCCATTAGTCCCCTCCACCTCTGTCTCATGTGCCTTCCTGTGGTGGCTCTCGGTAAATAAAAACAGTCGGCCCACATTTGTACAAAGCTCCAGGATATGATGCTGTTCGACATTTCCCATAAAATATCTTTAATCATCTCAGATATCTAGAAATAGACACCATTATCACATTTTTTCCAGTTTTACTGGGATAAATTAACATATAACATATTAATTTAAGGTATATAAGAAACTGATTTGAATATATGTATATATTGCAAAATGATCACCACAATAAGTAGTTAACATTCACCATCTCACATAGTTACAGTTATTTATTTTTTTTCCCTTTTGATGAGAACCCTTAAGATCTACTCTCCTGTGCATGCTGAATTGTTCAGTTGTGTCCAACTCTTTGAGACCCCCTGGCTACTCTGTCCATGGGATTTTCCAGACAAGAATACTGGAGTGGTTGCCATTCCCTTCTCCAGAGGATTTTCCTGACCCAGGGACTGAACCCATGTCTTCTGCCTCTCCTGCACTGGCAGGAGGATTCCTTACCCCTGAGCCGTCTGGGAAGCCCTGTGCTCCTGGAAGTAGAATGGTGTTCGTCGCTCAGTCGCATCCAACTCTTTGTGACCTCCATGGACTGTAGCCCACCAGCCATCCTGTCCATGAAGAAGGCTCTCTGTCCATGAAGGATTCTTGCCTGGAGACTACTTGCATATTTCAGGCAAGAAATATGACTACTTGAGTAGGTAGCCATTTCCTTCTCCAGGGGATCTTGCTGGCCTGGGGATCTCTCCTAGCTACTTTTAAATATACAGTATTTGTAACTAATCCCTGTGCTGACCATCACATCCCCTAGAACTTGTCCTGTTTAAAAGGTGAAGGCATTGAAACTCAAGGAATGAATGATTTGTCTAAGGTCACGTATATAATAAGTTCTGAACCCAGATCTACCTAACTTCAGAGTTGGTGCCTTTTCTCCTTTACCAAGGTGTGGATGTGAACTCGTTTGCTCCACAGTTCTTGGTTGGTGTGCCTATGGGCCTCTCCCCAGCTGGGCTTTTCGTCTTGTTTCTGGTGTTCTGCACAGAGCAGGGCTAGGCTCACACCTGGTGAATGGTATCTCAACAGCTCTTTGAAATGACTCTCACGAACATTCTGGCCCATACAGACCCAACCCAGATCAGTATTTGCTTCCCATTGTAATGTGAGACGTCAACTCCCATCTCTTCAGAGTTCTTCTGCTTGGAACTCTATTCCTGGAAACTGCCTGTTTCAACTTTATCCCTAAGCCTTTCGTATTTTTGGCGCTTTGTTCTAGGATGACTTCAAAGGAGTTGCCTGACTTTAATCAAGTCCAGTGTGCCGGTGGCTGTGCCCGTTGGAAGTGTGGCTCAGCTTGAGGCTCGGCACACAACCCTGAAGCAAATGATAGTCAGTGAACGTTTCTAAATAGTATTATCTTTCATAATTTCAAAGGCAGTTTAGTAAACTTTGGTCCATGGAGATGATCACAGAGCTCTCAGATGCTACTCTATATAGTGGGGTAAATTTTTTTGTTTGCTGAACAAATCTGAAGTTTTGAGCCATATTGATAGAGCTGGTGGTTTTACTATAAGAATTTGGGAAGAAAGTGTTCCAGACCTAAGTGTTAGCAAATGATCCACACTGACATAAAAATCACAAACAGTTCTTCTGTGGAAAGCCTCTGAGACAAACAAAACTTGCTTCGGTTTCAAGAAAACTCACCTGATGGGATTTAATATTTATTTTTTTTCTGAAAACCATCTACAATTTATATATTGGCTGCCAGAGATGAACTATATAATGATCTTGTCCTTTATCTATGTTCTTCATTTAATAGATTTATAAATATAGGAGTTCCTATCTAGTTACTAAGTTACTGATCTGGTGCCACTGTGTACTGGGCATTGTGGTTGGAGCAGTGGCCAGGAGGGTTGGCATTTTGTTCCCACGCAGCTTATATTCCAGTCTTGGTAGTCCCAGACACTAGACAAAGCAGTAAGTCTGCAATAAAATTTCAGATATCAATTCTGAGAAGGCAGTAAAGCATGTTAAGAAGATGTGGAGTGACTGGATGTATTTTAATACAAGTGTTGGGACATGTATTTTGTAAATTGCTTGCTGAAATAAGTCTCAGGAAATAGTTTGCACAGTAAACTGTTCTCATGGCTCAGCATTATTATTCAATTACAATTTGCTTCTTATTACAAACTCTGCTTTTGAACTGTGGTGTTTGAGAAGACTCTTGAGAGTCCCTTGGACTGCAGGGAGATCCAACCAGTCCATCCGAAAGGAAATCAGTTCTGCATATTCATTGGAAGGACTGATGTTGAAGCTGAAACTCCAAAACTTTGTCCACCTGATATGAAGAACTGACTCATTTGAAAGACCCTGATGCTGGGAAAGATTGAAGGCATGAGGAAAAGGGAACGACAGAGGATGAGATGGTTGAATGACATCACTGACTCAATGGGCATGAGTCTGAGTAAATTCCAGGAGTTGGTGATGGACAGGCAGGCCTGGCATGCTGCAATCCACGGGGTTGCAAAGAGTTGGACATGACTGAGTGACTGAACTGAACTGAACAAACTATGGCTTTAGTATGATAGAAATGAGGAAATTTTACTATAATATATATTCAAAGAGCCAATTTCATAGATCTTAGAATCACAGAGTTAGAAGAGAACTTAGAGGCCACCCAGCCCCAAATATTAACAGCTTCTCTGATTCACAAATACCTATGCCACATTCCTCTGTAAAGAAAATATTCTAGTTTTTAGAAACTCATTATTGTATATAACAACCCAAGCCCATGTGTGAACAGACTCAAGCTTCCCTGGCCCCTCCTCTTCTCCAACAAGCAAGAGTATGGAGAGGAATCTCCAAAGGCCTTTTCCTTGTTTGCAAGCATGGAACTGCTTACCTTGAAGGAATACGTAGAATTTTCCAGCAAGAAGGCAAGCACTCCACACCTGCTGCCAACTTCAGAACAGCTTCCTCAACTCTCAGTGCAGGTTATGTTAATGTGCATCGGGTAGACAGTCTGCCAGTGTCATGCTAGGGAAATGGCAAAGCTTCTAGGTATGAAAGTGAGAAACACCAGTTTTCTGGGACTGTGAGGGTGCAGCCTCTACAAACCAGTATTTCTCTCTGGGTCTGTCTGTGTTCATTCACCAGAATGAGAGGGTTGGGTTAGACAGTGTGTCTCAAAGTGCAGTCCCTAGACGATAGCATCACCTTCACTTGAGAGCTTGTGAACTTGAGAACTTCTCAGGCCTCATTCAGAACCTACCCAATAAGAAGCTCTGGGACTGGGCCCAGCAACCGGTGTTTTAACAAGCCCCTTTCCCCTGACTCACACACACTCAAGTTAGAGAAAAGCTGGATGATCTTTATTCTAGCCGTAACAGGCTGTGAATCCCCAAGGCAGAGCAGTGAAAACCAGTTAGCCTGTTTGCCCCATCTCAGCATATCTCTCAGGTTCCAGTGGTTTCTTCTCTCTCTCTTTGTATCTGTGACTCACTACAAGGCCATGAGCTTCAAGAGGTGACTCTTAACTCCCAGAACATGCACCTCGTTAAAAAATCTATATCCGGTCTTACATGGAATCAATGCTACAGTCACCTTGTATCTAAGCAAATCGAATAAAGTTGGAAGCTCAAGCAAACCTGCTTATTCATCTCATGACAAGGGAAACAACTTTCAGTTCTGCAGGACTTGACACCTTTGTCAATAAAATCTGCAGATTGCACAATATAGAGTTGTTTTAGAATTCATCTTTCTGACAATAATAAGGCTTACCAGGAGAAGAGCATCTAGGTGCGATTGTGGCAGCTGTATCTTTGCCCTGAGATCACTGACCGTCCTGCCCACGTTTACATTTTACATGGGAACCATTCAGAGAATTTGCATCAGCATAGAAAAGAAGGAAAGAATTTTAATGTATGTGCCACCCCTTTTCTTCATACATCTAAAGAAGGCAACCAGATTTGATGTGTTTTTTTTTTTTTTAAGAAGCACTTAGTTTTAATAGCTGATTAGCCTGCAATGAGGTCGAACTTGTGTTTTGCTTCTAATTAGCAATAAAAACAACAGGGTGTTACGTTTGCAGTTGCTTCACTGTAGCATCTTTCTAAGATTTTCTCTTCACGCTGTTTGAAAGTGCCATATACATTGGAAATGTGCATTTATATTCAGAGCGGGCTTATTGTAGGAAGCATAAAATAGCTCCCCATAAAGCCGAAGTTTAGGGAAGATGGGGTGGAGTTGAAGGTAGTAAAAACCCCTCAGTTGCTTGATTGTGTGAATTGAAGTTCCTGGTAGAGTGAATCACCATTTGTGGTTTCACAACTCTGAAATAAATGACACTTCCAATAACATTCTCCTATACAGGTGTAAAATACACAAATTGGGTGAGGAAAACGGTAGCATCATTGAAATGCATAAAAGCAAAGAGCCTAGGATGCAAGCATATGGCAGAGAGCTGGCCTGGGAGGCGGGGGCACACTGGAGGGTCCTCACACTGCGGCTGTTCAGAGGAGCCAGGAGCACAAGCTCATCTTCCACTTCTAATTTGGATGATTCTGTGATTATTATATCATTTAAGTATTCCCTGCCTAAAGTCTTTTTTTTCTCTCTCTCTTTATTCATGGCTCTGTTTTTTCCCCCTCTCAACTCTTAAGAGTTTGGCATGAGTAGTTGAAAAGTATATTAAACCAAGCAACAGTGTAACTTTTTGATTGTATCTAAAGTGGTAAAAGAACAAATTTGGTAAGCTGTAAGATAAATTGTTATTCATGTAGATAATTATAGAGACTGAAAGAGTTATGTTTTATGTATTTCCCCTATAGCTGAATATATTTGACTCTTCCTCCTATTTCATTCCTGTTCCCAGGAGGTCGTATAATTCCCTGCCGACTTATGAAGGCAATTTTTAAAAGCTTTTTTTGACTCTCATTTTAAAGGCTTTGAAAGGGAGTGTGGCATTGTTGGGGGCACTTCGTACTTTAGCAAGTACACGTCCTGAGGTCACCTTGGGATTCTGCACCTGATTTTATGAATGGCAACACCAAGGCCTAGAATAATTAAAGGATTTGCCCAAGATCACAGGATGAGTTAATTTTAGCCACAACTGTAGTTGTGATTATAGCATGTGAGTCCTCTGAGGAATTGCTGAAAGCCCCTGTCAAGTATTTCCCTCAGGCCCTAGACCCTCAAGCCTTGCAGGGAACTTACTAGGTCAGAACCAGACCTAATGAGTAAATCTCAATAAGGACACTGAAAAATGAGTGGAGATAGAACATGAAGGCATCCATTTTCATTTAGGATCACAGAACTGAATGCTTTTGTGTGTATTAAAATACGACTAGGAGAGAAAAGGTATGAAATAATTTACTAAATAGTAAGTCATTATTAAGGACTGACTACTTGTTAGGCACTGTTCTAAACGCTCTATATGCATTATCTTGTTTTTCTGTTGACCAGTCCTAAGGAACAGGTACTATTATTGTCCCCATTATACAGATCAGGGAAATGAGCTCCAAAGAGGTGAGGTAGATTTCTGAGAATGTAGGGTTCAGAGGGAATAAACCAAGGTTTGCCCCGAGCCAGCCTCACTGCAAGATCGTGCTCTGCACCACAGACTCGCCATGCAGGGCCGGTCTGTCTGTCTAACCGAGCCCCTTCATGCTGCAGCAGCATCAGTAGAAGAATGCAGCAGCATTCTTCCTCTTGGCAAGAAACAGCAGAAATGGCCAGCACCCACACCAGTTCGAGTGGCTTCTTCCAGACTTGGTGACAACTGTAGGCCATCGCTTGTTTCAGTAACCCCTGCTTCCCATTCTTTTCCAGTAGATTATGCTGGTATGAAACTGGGGAAGAACCAGAATGGTAAATTCCTCATTTGCTGCTTGTCTTTGCACAAATGGCCCATCTTTTCTGAATTTTTGAGTTTTGTTATTTGTCAAAAGATGATTATCTCTACTCTCCCAGTCTTATAAAAAGTACAGAATCATTAAGACTGCATATATATTTGATGTAACACAAAATACTGTGTACTGATAAGTTGTTGATGTTGTTGTGATTGTGATTGTATACCATAAAGGTGTGATGTGGATTAAATGAGGTCATACATCTAAGGAACCTGGCTCTAATAGTTTCTGACACATAGTGTGCACAGACAGGTCACTACATTACTAATTTTTATCATTATTACCAGTGTCTCCTGCAGTGATTTAAAGTTTGCATATAAGACTCAGTCCACCCTCAATTTGCAGAAAATGCTCAATGCCTCTGAGATAAGTAGCAAGAACTATTGTTTCCATTTTCAAGTAACTTGGAACTCTGTCCAGATTCTACTTCCATATATACTTACTATTCCTCTCCCAGGCCACAGTTAACTTGTGTGTTGATTCTTTTCCTTCTCCCAAATGGTCTTAATTTAAATCAGAAGTACAATGGTTCTGTTTTTACAGTGTCTAGATGCCAGCCTCTCCACTTTTCAATAATCACTTTGTAATCCACCATTTAGGACCAGCAGGGCTACTTTTAATCCGCTGTTAGGACTATAGATTCTCTGTTGTTCATTTGCAGCAGTCAACCTTTAACCAGCTACACTGTCATAAGTACCTTGATTTCCTCCCAGATTTATAATGATGGCCAGAGAAATCCTGCAGGGGAAGCTAACATAACTTTCTGTTTTTAAAATGATATTTGGATCAGAGAACTAGAGTGGTCAATATTCTAGTGGAATCTTGTTGCCAGAAGTAAAACATAGGCAATTACTAGGTGTTTTGGTTTTAAAATGAGGGAGAAAAATATATGTTTGCTACAGACTATCCAAGGAACAACTGTAAAGTGATGCTGCTTCTTCTGATGTGCATAACCAAACAACTCCATCCCAGGGAGCATTGCCCCCATAGATTAACATCGTCAAAGGTCCTTCTGAAGAATAGCCCTGAGTTACTTTGTTTACCACTCCTAGATACATTTGATATTTGAGATATACAGAAATAAGGTGACTTTAAAACTTTGGGACTCAATGCCATGGCACCCAGCCCCAAAGGAGGACTGCTGCCTGCCCAGCAGTGACCAGAAAACACAGATTCTGTTACAGCTGCCTCTGCTCAAGTGTTTTGAAGCACTCTTGAAAATTCTTTTAAAGTCCTACCACATTCTTTTGAATATCTGAACTATCTTCATCTTTGGAAGGAAGACATGATTTATGGAAATGGCTGAATCTCTCGGAGCCAAGTCTGGCAAGGAGGTCAAGATGGGTAATGTAGTTTAGAATTACCCATTTTAGATAAGAGTGCTGTCAGGGCTTTCTCAGCAATGACTGGTTTGTTTCTCTCAGTGAAGATCAAGCGGTTTATTATCCTTAAGCTTACAGTAGAAAAATATACATAATTAAAACAAATTTATGATTGATAACCCTAGTGTTTATTCCCATTTATGATTACATTTTATCAGAGTAGCATATACATACATTTATAAAAGTGTGGGCACATGTGTGGGTTGATTATGTATAAATAGGCAGCTTAATCTGCAGTTAGACAAATAGACATACATAGATAGATATAGCTATGTATACTGTTTCTCATGGGATATTTCTCAGTCCTTTTTCCCAGACATAGTTTCCAGAATTCTCCTAAAAATGTGGACCTATTTGTTGATATTCCTCTAAGATAAGGAATTCTTAGCCTTTTTTTTTTAGGCTGCATACTTATTTTAGAATCTGCTAAAAAATATAGACCCTTTTGTAGAAAAAATAGAAATATATACACATTCATGTGATTTGGAAAGGGGGGGACATGAGCTCCCTGTCCAGAAGTTTTGTCTTAGGATTTAGAAAGAAAAGTGACTTCAAATTCCATATCATAGGATATAGTTATAGAAAGGAGTTAAATATTACTTTTCAAATAAAAGCTCTAAATTATTTATTATATAGTATCTTTAGTTAATTAACTGACTTAGATTACCTAAACAAGGCGAAGAAAATGTGATGATAGTAAAGAAGGAGAAAAGTGAGTGGGTCACTTTGTACTGACAGTAAGACATAGCAAAAAAGATATACTTTGACACGCTCTTCTATAAAACATTTAAAAGCTGAATAGAGCATAAAAGATATCTTTTAAAATGTGTATACAGGCTGCAGAGGGGGAGTCTTAGAAGATACAATTGATTAGAAAGCACTAATACCAACAGGCAGGTTGGATTAAAGTTGAGAGTGTTTCTGGGGGCATCTGCCTATCCCTGAGTGTCCAGACTCTTGGGTTTATTGTGCTTCACATAGAGAAAAAAAAAATGCAGTGTGTATGCAATGTGGGATGTATAATTCAAAATCCCTTCATAAGTGCTAGATTTTATAATGCAAAATCCTCAGTGACTGTAACCCACCTCACAAGAAGAGAAAGGACTCTTATCAGTCTCCACTCTGGTTGGAAGGACCTGTAACCTCTGAGAAATCTTAACCCTAAGACAGTTCTCACATGAATAAGGGCCAAAAGAGGTACCTTTTGTAGCCTGAGAATGACCAAGATAAAATTTTGGTTTAAAATTGTTCCTGGCTTGGTGGAACCCTTACACATCTAGCAGATGTATTTATTATATCTGGAAAAGTACATTTAGAAATCCCTTGAGTCATAAAGGGATTCCCTGTTAAAGAGTCTGCCTGCAATGTGGGAGACTCGGGTTCATTCCCTGGATAGGAAAGATTCCCTAGAGAAGGAAATGGCAACCCACTGCAGTATTCTTGCCTGGAAATTGCATGGACAGAGGAGCCTGGCAAGCTACAGTCCATGCGATCACAAAGAGTCGGACACAACTGAACAACTTCACTGCTGACTCATAAAATGCCAAAAACATGAATCATTATAAAATATAATGCAAAATGCATGAAAGAACAAGCTTTCGAAAAAGTCAGCAGAAACAAGGAATATAATTAGATGCACTGAGTCCACAAAAATGTGAATCACCCTGAAATATAAACTAAGTAATCTTGATATGTCTGAAAACACAAGTTCAGTTCAGTTCAGTTCAGTCGCTCAGCCATGTCCGACTCTTTGTGACCCCGTGAATTGTAGCACTCCAGGCCTCCCTGTCCATCACCAACTCCCGGAGTTCACTCAAACTCACGTCCATTGAGTCAGTGATGCCATCCAGCCATCTCATCCTCTGTCGTCTCCTTCTCCTGACCCCAATCCCTCCCAGCATCAGAGCCTTTTCCAATGAGTCAACACTTCTCATGAGGTGGCCAAAGTACTGGAGTTTCAACTTTAGCATCATTCCTTCCAAAGAACACCAGGACTGATCTCCTTTAGGGTGGACTGGTTGGATCTCCTTGCAGTCCAAGGGACTCTCAAGAGTCTTCTCCAACACCACAGTTCAAAAGCATCAATTCTTCAGTACTCAGCCTTATTCACCATCCAACTCTCACATCCATACATGACCACTGATAAAACCATAGCCTTGACTAGACGGACCTTTGTTGGCAAAGTAATGTCTCTGCTTTTGAATATGCTATCTAGGTTGGTCATAACTTTCCTTCCAAGGAGTAAGTGTCTTTTAATTTCATGGCTGCAGTCACCATCTGCAATGATTTTGGAGCCCCCCAAAATAAAGTTTGAGACTGTTACCTCTGTTTCCCCATCTATTTCCCATGAAGTGATGGGACCAGATGCCATGATCTTCGTATTCTGAATGTTGAGCTTTAAGCCAACTTTTCACTCTCCTCCTTCACTTTCATCAAGAGGCTTTTTAGTTCCTCTTCACTTTCTGCCTTAAGGGTGGTGTCATCTGCATACCTGATATTATTGATATTTCTCCTAGCAATCTTGATTCCAGCTTGTGCTTCTTCCAGCCCAGCATTTCTCATGATGTACTCTGCATAGAAGTTAAATAAGCAGGGTAACAATATACAGCCTTAAAATACTGCTTTTCCTATTTCAAATAGGAAAGTATATTTCAAATTTCCTATTTCAAATTTCCTATTTCCTATCTACAAATCAGTAGAGAGGCGTGAAAAAGGAATAAGGGGAAAAAAAGAAATCAAAAAAGAAGAAACTGAAAATTGTGCAGTATAACTACAAATAAATCAGTAATCACAGCAAACATATAAACTTTAAAAAGATCAGATAACATCCTCAATTTTATAATCCAGAAATATACTAGTCATGAGACATATACCTAAAATACATGGAAGCATATGACTGAAAATAAAGGTAGGGGGAGAAACACACTGGAGAAATAGTAATAGAAAATCAGTATACTGATATGTTGGACTTCCCCTGGTGGCTCAGGTAAAGCATCTGCTTGCAATGCGGGAGACCTGGGTTTGATGCCTGGATCAGAAGATCCCCTGGAGAAGGAAATGGCAACCCACTCCAGTATTCTTGCCTGGGAAATCCCATGGATGGAGGAGCCCGGCACCGGGACTACAGTCCCTGGAGTTATAAAAGAATTGGAACAACTTAGAGACTAAACAACAACATACTGATGTATTAATATAATGTAAAATAATCTTTAATGACTTTTGCCTCAAAAAATTATTGGTAGCCATAAAGGTCACGTGTGTGTGTGTGTTTCTCACTCCGTCATATCTGACTCTTTGCGACCCCATGGACTGTAGCTTGCCATGTAGACTGTTCATGGAATTCTCCAGCCAAGGATACTGGAATGAGTAGCCATTCCCTTCTCCAGGGGATCTTCTCAACCCAGGGATTGAACCCACATCTCCTGCACTGCAGACAAATTCTTTACTGTCTGAGCCGCCAGGGAAGCCCCGTATAGGTCATCATACAGCGTTAATGACAGAATGTTCAGTTAAAAGCAAGATTTATAAATTCCAAGTTGAATGTATATAATAACATAGATTAAATCAAAGAAAAAATATAAAACAAAGATGACAAAAAGAGAGATTGATAAATTTGATCTCAGAAAGAAATATTTCAACCAGTTTTTCTCAGTGATGGATTAAGCAAAGAAAAACAGATTGAGTAAGGATACAGTACATTGGGGGAAAACAACTTGTAAACCTTATTTTAATAAGCATTCATGAATGCCAGATCCAACTAACAGAAAATAAAACAAAGCAAATGGAAAACAGTAATGAAAATTAATGACAAATTTCAAAGTATCATTGTCATAGATTTCATATTTTTTAACAAAAAGCAATTAGATTAAAATGCATAAAACAAAAAGTTAACTTTAAAAAACTCAAATTATCAGAAATTAGAAAATGTATTTCTA